>JABASD010000636.1:0-63562 GCA_019776165.1 Pogonognathellus flavescens | reverse complement strand
CTGAATATAGTTATAACTGCTAAATTTATGACTGATTACATTTATAACTTCTATTTTATAACTGCTAAATTTATAGCTGAATATAGTTATAACTGCTAAATTTATGACTAATTACATTTATAACTTCTATTTTATAACTGCTAAATTTATAGCTGAATATAGTTATTTCCAATCCTTCTCTTGCTAAAATCATCCCATTCGGATCTTCTTCTGATCTTATTCAAAACGTTTGCGTCTACTCATTGTTGCAGTACGTGGATTGTGGAAAACGTATTGCTGGTAGAGTACGGGCAGAGTTTTGGGTGTAATAATGATTACATTTCGTTTCGCTAGTTTAGTGCCGTTTTTTATGGCTATTCCTGTTATTGAGGTTGCATGCTTCTCTTGTGTATATTTATCTTTACGATAGTTTAAGTAATGTAATCTCATAGAGGAAATTCTAAGACACTCAGGTTCTTACGAAACGGTTGATTTGTAGATAGTGGGTTAGGAAATTCACTTGGGCCTCCAAACACCCTCACTCCGACTCTGACTCTGTCAAACACTCCACTTCTCACTTCACGCAACTTTTGCTCACAGAAAGAATACAATCAGAATGTGGCAGAGGAAGCTTCGTGAAAACTTGTAGCTCTCGACTCTGACTTCTGCCCAGCCCAAACCTACATGAGACATTCTTACTCCAACATTTGTAACATAATGGCATAATGTAACATCACGATCAGTTTTTTATCTTCTCTGCCACTCTGTCTTGTAAAAAGCTGTACAATTCAAATTTTGTCCGCAGGTTAAGGTTACCATTACTTTCAAACTGTTCTGTAATGCTTCTCATTCACCCTATTTACATTTATCGTTGGGTTAGCAGTGTCTTGCAGCTTCGTAAGCAGTTCTGCCAAGTTTTACTAAAGCAGATACACCATAAACACTTTCAGAACAAATATTTTTAAATTTCAAATAAATATCTGTACATTAATATTCAATCGGGAAATTCTGTACAATTTTCAAATCAGTCTGTTATTGTTATCTTTAACTGAGTTTAGTATCCGAATTTTTCTTCTCACTTTATCAACCATCTGAGAATGATCGTTCTTTACAACTGCATTAAATAAAAGTTACATAATAAGAAACATTCAGTCTAATTGCCCAAGTAATTCTGAACAATTAACGTTTGTGTATTTATACGAATATAATAAGTGTAAGTACTAATAATACTTTTAATGGGAATATTTCAATGTTAAAGAATTGCATTTGTAAATTGAATCATTTGAGATCGCACAGATTTTGGATATTTTACTTTTTACTATATGCGATGTATATATATAATTTCCAAGTGAATGATTTCATCATAGTGTTTGAGATGGGAAAGAGCAGAAGAAGTAAAAGCATTTGATTTAGTAGTAGGTGAGTGAAGTAATTTCGCCATGGTATGGAGGACCGCCCTATAAAATTCGATTTATTATAAAATGTTGCACTTATTTCACACTTGCATGCTTCTCATGCAATGTTAAAATTATAACACACTTGTCTCGATTTGATTTAAACTATATAGAAATTCCCAATCACACTGAAATCTCACATGCGTTCTGACATCAGAATATTTTCATTTTACTCTTATGTTATATTGACTTTAATATTTTTAGTGTTCTAACTGAAGCAGGAGCAAAACATTGCGAGCCATAAAATATTTTTTATCGAACCACAATCAAAATTCATTCCATTCACAAAGCTCAAAGCGTCTACCTGCCTCTCGTGTGTTGAGTTTGTCTAGTTGAAATACAATATTGGATATTATGATTTGAAAGTTCTTCGAGAAGAGACGAACAGAGAGGCACTGACCTGTAAAGCAAATTTGTTTTATGTCAATTTAAATGTAAATTCTAATCGATCCATATCTTAAAGCTATTGCAGATTACTATTATCTTCGTGTTGTATGCAGTCATACTCATTTTCACTACATTCACAAAAGCCCAGCTCAGAATCAGAACAAAAGTTATATTAATCATTTAAAGCTGTTTAAGTCTTCTAATTACTTCAACAATGGATTAACAGCAAGTGAGCGGAATTGTACTGTGCTCACTTTGTCAAAGGCAACAGTCTTTGTGCTAGAAACAAGCGGTTCATGATGAGTGAAACGATTTTGATTAGTCCGTGTGAAATCCAACCTGTAACTATTATCTCGTGCTTCCACACAGATTACAATTGCTCAATTACCTAACACATTATCAGTTTTCTCGTACATTAAATGCAAATGAAAGCAAAAAATATTCACGCCATAATAAAACTGTGTTCTACCATAGTAGTCACCCCTAAAACAAATAATTAATACGAATATGAATAATATAAGTTCACTGCAAGCAATATCTATCATGCTTTGTGAATTTATGGCAATAGAGTTGAGATTGCGATGAGCTGACGGTTTGCTGCCAAGCCAATTAATTAAATGTTAAGAGAGGAAAAGGTAAAAGTGTTTTAATATTTGCATATCACGTCATTCACCTTCGAGTAGAGGTAGAACTGCTAATTTACATTCACACCAACCATCTCTGACGTGCACTCATAAAAATTTTCTTAAAACCACACATAAATATATTAATAATATTTATTAAAAGCATGTAAGAATGAAACACACGCCACCTTTGTTTATTATTCCTGTAATTCTTAACTTAAAAAAGACATCTGATAACTCCTCGCGTCTACTATTCGATTTCTATTTATTAAGGATCGTATCTCTGCAGTTTATCCACATTTCTTGTAACATCCCTTTCTGCATTATTTCCCATCCTTTAAATTTACAAAGAAATAATGTATATAGTAAATGCTAAATACGGCAATGTGTGTGCAAGTAGTATCCACTTGAACATAAAAAGCGGAAACACACAACGTTGTGTTGTGTACAACATCCCCTGTATGTATTTGAATGGAAATACCGCAGTGATGCTTATAATAACACGTTCTTTCCCGTTTCTTCTTATTAAGGCAGAATAAAATATGCACAGGTATATAATAGTTTGTGTGTATGCAAAACGTGGTGGTTGTGGAATGGCGGATGCGCTAATCTGCGATGTAGGTATAAGCTACCTGCTCATGTTGTGTTTGTTGATTTGATTCATGTATTTAACAGTAAAACGGTGTAGAATTTCAATTGCCACCAGTCACAGTTCTGCATTTCAACAATCTCTATAACTGTCACTTACGTTTTTATGGTATTTTCTCAAGGAGTTGTTGTTATGAGCTTGGTGGAATATGATGCTCAAGCAAAAAACGCTTTATGCAGATATACTCCTTGCTTGAGTAGTGCAGTACAGTGTAGAATTGGTGATGTTCACATTCACACCGTCATTATTACATGACAGTCACGAGAAGCGTTCAATTTCCCATTAGTCTTAATGCTGATGAGATGTCTAATGTCTACCAACCAACCCCCATTGCCATCACACACAGCCATTCCTCTACTAACTGAAATATCACATTCATAAAAAAGAAACTATCACTCAACGTGAAATTGTAGACTGAGGAGATGAGCTTAGGATTACATTCACTTCTGTATTTATATTGTGTAGATAGAAATGCAGATCTGTACTGATATATGTAATTACATTAATATTATTATCAGTATTATATATAAGTCTGCACACAGAACACTAATTCAAAGCATTTACTACAAATACGTGGGATATTAATATCTTAATGATTGTACAGATACTCCACACATATACACACATTATAAAGGGCAGGGGAGGAATTACATGTGTTTCTTTGTAATCGAATAGTAGGCAGTGTCGACTTTCCTTTCTGATTGCACACAGAACTCTCTCAGTCACTCAAAAATGGAATTTTGAGAGTTGTGTTGGAAAAGTGCAAGTTGGAGAGGAATCTACATAAATGATTTGGTTTGCTATGGCCACATTCGTAAGGAGGACTCCACTTAAAGGCTGTGTACACTTTTCTGAATACTCTGACAGATTTCAACGGAATTCTTTGAAGCATAAGACAGATGGTCAAGGTTTGCACATTCTTCTCAGATTCGAATGGTCTGAGCGGTTCTTTATTTGAGTGTTACTTGAGTGGAGAGCATTTCAGTTATTTCGCTTAATTATCTCTTGGCAGTCTCCTCCAGCTCTGCAGACTGTGCACAGGTACAGGTACATGTCAGGTACCGAGAGAGTCGCTTAGCCTCAACGTGCTCAACTCACCCAGATACATACAGATTTTTGTTTGCCTTTCATTCAAATCCTTTTCTAAACTACAAATGCGGCCGTCAAGTCCCCGCTCGTCTTTTCTGCCAGGCAATGAAATGCTCTTCATTGTCTGCAATACTTTTCGAGAGATGCAGTTAGAATTTAATACTACGGCGGTTTGCGAACAAAATTCTTTCGTTATAAAATATATAGGAATTATTTTTTACGTCTATATGATTTCTTATTCACCACCCTCGAGAATGATTTGACAACAATAGAAATGCAATGTAAGACAGGACATGACGGCTCGCTCTCTGCCTTGTCTTCTCTCGGCACTTATACTTGTTCCTTGTATTTCTATTACTATATGCACTGTCAGTTTTGTACGTGGCAGATATTTACATTGTAAATAGTGTCCGCATTAAGAAAATGCAATTCTATTCTGACCTTAATGCGTATCATTAATATCTTATTTGCTAAAAATTTTCTAATACGTTTCACGGGTAATTTAAATCTCTCAAAAGCCGTCACTTTACTCGTCGTGTGGAATTCTTTGTTATTTCTACTCTTCTTCTTCCTATTTAGTATAAAGTATACGATTTATGGATTTTTAAAGATGTCATGCCGTGCAGTTTAAATGAAACCAAAACTACGTCTTCATGAAAATGCACATTATTATATGCATGTTCATTATTTTTTTGGATTTGCATGAAGATACGCTGTGTCAGTGTAATTTCCATTGTACTCCGATTTAGAAAATGTCAAACGGCACTTTTAAAATATTTGGTCACAAACATGTTAAGAAATCAGACACATACTTGGAGGAAGAATTAAAAAACACATGCAGGATTGTTATTTCAAGGAATTTCCAATTGAATTTCTCTTCTGCGGTCAGTGTGTCTTTTTGTAGATTTTATTCGGATAATTTACTTTATGGGTTTATCCGTTTATCTCTGACTCTTTGATTCTGAAGGCGAATTAAATTGTTGGCTGCACACAATGTGGAACGATTACGTATTGCAAATTGTCTGTGGACGTAATTCGTTGGATATTACCTGTAAATATTGTGGTAATGTAGATAATATTGCATTTCTGTAATTTCTGAGCACAAGTTGTAGTTTATACATACGAAGTAGTATATAGTAGTTGTGTTTTGAAGCAGAAAATATTTCATTAGTCGTTGATTGTTACATTAAGGATAACTATTAGTAGTTGTTGCCACACAGTACGTTTACCTCTTGCGATTTGATATAGAAAGCTTGAGACGACAGGGAATACACGATGTAATGCAATACTGTAGGATAGGACTTGGTAAATTGCCGAGAGTCAAAAGGTTAAGGTTAAGGTGAGGGATTATCCTAAGAGCATTATAGCAACAATGATGTAGCGTGATGTGATGGAGAGAAATGCAATTATTGCCATTCATTGTTAAATCTCAGCTTGGCATGTTCCATCTTACAACTTTGTTGCATTCCCATGTGATATACTGCAAATGTGAAGTTTCTTCATCTACATCGCATCTTTGCATACAAACAGATCGAAATCAGTATAAGAGAGAATGCAGAAAATGATAAGCATCCAACAAATCCTTTCTGGCAAAATAGAAGACTAGTAAACTCTGAGACACAATGATTATAACACAACATCCCAGACAAACCTCTTGGTAAACAAAATAACAAGATTTTGATTTTCTCTCTAAAAATCTTTGCGTAATGCGATATTATTATTGGTGTTGTATAGGTAAAATAGCCTAGTGTTATGTCTTATGTGTTTGAATGGAACCAATTCATGGCTTAAATAATCTCAACCTCAATTTTTGACCTGGTAGTTATAAGTAGTCGTTAAATATTTATTTCATTTCTGTCATTTAATTGACTTTATATTTTATTGTGCACATTTATGTGCACATAAATCCAAATTCTAACATCTAAACATTATGCTACTATTTACCTCTTAATCTTTTATGTGAGCTTTGTATAGGATAAATTAAGTTGTCTGTATAATTATATAAACACATAAAATATTATTATAAGGTTGCATTTGTGATTGTAAATGTATAAAGTGAGAAAGGAGCATATTGAAGGTGTATTTGTTATTCTTTTCACAATGTCTTTTCATACTAATTCAAAATTCATTAAACTCTATTTAAGCTGAATGTGGGGAGTATAAAACCATAAGGAAGCCAGGTGTGCGGCTGAGACTGATCGTAAAATAGAAAACGAGACGGTAATTACAAGTCGTGATTATATGTATGTGAATGAGATATATTCGTTGTATTTGTTACAAGGGGTATTTACATAAGCAGTATATACCTACACCATTACACTGATACGAAATAAGCCAAGTATGTGCACAGTACACAAGTGGCAAAGAAAAACTAAGCCATGCCTATACCGATGATTTATCTTTGGAAGATTCTAATCTAAAATTAATTCCCATTTAGGAAGTAAATAATTATTTAGACATTCCATACAAGTACAAACAATATTAGCCCGATTCGGAGATACTCCGTTATTAAAAAACGTTACTTTATGCCGCATTATGTAGCCATTGCAATACAATCATATGGCATAGTCTGACAAGGTGAACAGTTTCAGCAATTCGTGAACAATGCATTGCCTAAATAAACTATTTCTCCAAGGTAGACATGTGTAAAGAAATAAACTAAATGTAACATCCACTGTATAAAATCTAAATGCATATACAAAATACATGTGCAGGGTTACACCGGGACATTCTCCGTTTAAACACATCAGAATTGAGATTCAGCTGATGATAGGAACGTAAAATTGAATGGGTCCCCATTTAGTGGCGTTGTTGTAGGAATACCATGTAGTTGTTGAAGGGAAAGGAATAAATTGTTGTGTATCTGAGGGGCCATTTAGTGTATTAGTGGATAGTCCTTATGTACATACTGATGAGATGGCAGAGGACCGGAAGAGTTTTTATTAGGTCTCTTGTGCAATACATAATGGTAATGTGCAATGCTTGCATAAAATGTATTGGGGTAGCGTAGTAGTGGAAGCTTGCGCTCTTTAATACCCAAACTTCCCCTTCCTTTTACTCACAATAAGCCTTCTATAGTAATCCTTACTCACATCTTCATACTTCACTCACACAAACACACCGTGGTGTATCTTTAAATGTTAAAATTATTAGTAGAGGTCTGCTGCTGACAACAATTTGGAAGAGCTGCTGCATTTACAATTACAAGTCTCTCTCTCTCTCTCTCTCTACTTACACTATCTGCATCCCGAATATCCACCCACGTCCTATAAATGCACGGCACAACCACAAACAACAAAACGTGGTCAACCCAGAGCCCTTTTGTATACTGCAGAATTGCAGTGTGTGTAACATAGACTGATGAGGAGAACCTTAAATGTATAGGATGCAGACACAAGTGATCTGAGCAAAAGCAATTGGAGTAGTCATAATATCTTTACTTACTTAAGTTTAATGAGTGGTTTTCTATTCATTGCTTATATTGGGGGAGACACAGAGAAAATTCGACAGTCTGACAAGTTGAGTCTGTTTAATAGATGCCCCTAGCGATGTGATGTGTTCTTTGTTATTTATTCTTCAAAATTAAAGTGCTGTATAATGCGGAGTAGGATACAGATCTTCGCTTACGTAATATTATGATATGGTTGTGTGTAGGGAGACAAGGAATAATAAAATTACTGTTAGAGTCGTAGAAACTACTGTAAAACATGTCTGAGTGGAAAAGTTATTAAATTCTTGTAACAATGCTAATGCTAATAATAGAGAACTGCATTGTGGTCCGTAGTTGTTCATAAGTGCCACGGCATAATAAATGAGTGTCCGTGAAAGACATAAAGTTCCCAGGAAATGCAAAGGGAAATAAGACTCGCCTATATTCCAACCAACAACAAACTGTTTATTAGCTAATGGCAGTAGTGCCAGCTAAAGTACGTGATGTACAGCAAGAACACCTTCAAACAATACACATCACCATCAAGTCTTTCTGTTTCCAGCCTTTTGTCTTGCAGAGTCCCACTCTAAACGTATTCGATATAAAGAGGCAGGGGAATTAGGATGAAGAATAAAGACTATACCTATGTAAACAAGTGCAAATAACGTAAATATATATTATAAGTACACACACACATAGAACAGGATGTAGTAATATTATTATTGTTGGGTTGGTAGTTGGTAGTGATAACATATAGAGCTCTGGTTGGGCCAACGTAGAATTACTCACTTAATGCAGTGGGAAATTGTATTTTTGCAAAGGCAGTTTTTCCCTGTAGAAAACTCGAGTAGTTGGTTTAACGATAATAATGATATTTGCACGTTTGGCGTTTGTTGGTTAAACTTTATGATTATTATGCAACGGTAACAAACATGAAAAAGTCTCCTTTCGTATTTTAATGCTCAAGTGCTGTACACAACGCAGCGTCCTTAGTTTTAGCAACTCACGCTGTGTATATGTAGAATGAGAAGTTGTAGAACATTGGTGTGGTCATAGGAGAGATAGTGGCAGAATTATACTTGTCTAATTTGGCTTGGATTGTGTTTCCTGTGAGTTAGTGGAGTGGCTAGATTGAAGTGTGATGTATGCAAAGCAGAGCGGGACAGAGAGAACGCCACTTCTTGTATAAGAGACAAAAATAATGTGCCATTTCCCTACTACAAGTCACAAGCCAACGCCAACCATGTCTCTCCAATTTTCAGGCGGAAGTGCTTCGACTTATCTTTCCACATTTTCAATTACGATGTGCAGGTTTCTTTGTTTGCGCATTGCAACATAACTAAATCATTTCTACTTTTTACCTCTTTTTCTGTCTTCAAAGAAAGATCTTAAGGTACGTGCACCACTTTTGGGGTGCAGCATGAGTATGAGTAACAAACCAAGATAAAGCGAAAAATTCAACTAACAACGATAAAAATAGGCCTAAATTTGGTAGTTTTTTACAATAAGTAAGTAAATAATGCAATAAAATGTGCTAATTGTAGCGATACGGTGCACAGTAGTCAGAGCGAAAAGAGCGATTACTATACTGCCGTTGTTAAGTTCAATTACCAAATAAATAATATTATGGCTAGTTGAGCTGAAACATAATAATGAATCAGAAAAGTAATAATAGTAGCCACTTGGCGCATTGTACACAGATGTGCAAGCAAATCACACTTCTTGTAAGTAAAATCACAAGTCCCTTTCGCTTTCTTAAGGAACGTAGTTGACGTAGTACGGCTCAAAATGATACAACATGCATATTATAGACATTATACGATACAGGTAGTCAGTTTGTTTGTATAGAGCTATATTATATGCAATGATTTGTAGTGGAATAAGGAGCACACTCATTTCTTGCTGCTTTATATATTGCTGCGGCTAAATATCGCAAATAATTGAAGCAATGTGTTGTGAGTCTGTGACTATCATGGTGTAGTAATGTATTTATTTAGAGATACTAGCTCTGCAAGAAAGAATGAATTTAGTCGTGGTGACTTAACAGATATGCGCAGTTAGTTTTTAGTTGTAGTTGTTTGTAGAGCGAAGTTGTGTATTGGAGTGGACGGAGAAGCTGCACCGGAAGCTGTAGCCCTAACGAGCTGCAAATCTACTGCTAGTCGACCAGAACTTGTAGTTAAAAGCTAAAAGCAATAGTGGAGGAACACAGAAAGAACTTTGTTGTTGTTGAGCTTCTGTGAATAAAAGTTTTTCCATGACATTGTATGTATACTACGTGCCTTGCTTTTCTTCCACAACCACCACCTGCCTCTCCGTCTCTATTCCTCCATGTTCTTCTTCACCATCATTTCTCCCTCTCACTATAACACTGCTTTGACCATTCTGCAAATTAATGCGTGAATCACACACTAAAATGCAGTAATCGTAATAAATAATTGTGAACAGAGCTTTGTATATAAAAACGCACTCGTAGTATTTATGATTGCGCACAGATAATATATTACAACCATTTTACTATACTAGTATACAGATACTGCGTCAGAAATGCTACAAAAATAACATTACTTAAAAGCAGTGCATTTTTTCAGTTGTAAACTGAGAGTGGGCATTAGGGCACTTAGTAATTAGCAATTTCTGAAAAAGTAACTGTAAGGAAAAATGAAGCGTTTGTAGGGATTTATAATGATGTAGCTGTTGATTTTTAATTGGGAATGAGTTTGTGTGAAAGAAACGGCCAATTGGGTTTGTTGCAAGTGTTTGTACTTGGAAGAAACTTGATACGATTATTGTAGTCCGTATAGTCGAAGAGCAATTGTACATGAGTGTGGTTGTGTTAGTTGTGTAGGGACATGTAGACACAGAGTGCATGTGTGGGTTCCAGTTTTCTCATTAGGGAATGGCAAAAAGTAATGACAAGCGACCCTGTCTGTATAAGTGTAACCTACTCAAACGAGTATTAGGATTTCTTGTAAGAAATGATTTTTAATTCCCGAGTTGGAGTGATGCGTGTACATTCTCTGGGCTATTCATCCACCTGTCATTAAACGTAGTTAAAGGATAATAGCCAATATCCTTGTAATCGCCTGTGTATTTTCTATTCTCCCATTGTTTTCTTTAATCGAGTTTGTTCAGAGTTTTGTAGAGCCATGTACTGTACTTAGCTTAGTTTCGCCTTCAGTATAAACCATCTCCGTTGCGAACCATGGGATTTCTTGACATCACAAACAAACAAGTTCTCGCAGGCCATCACTTCTACAATAATACGATGATTACTACACCTGGATCCGAACTCGAAGTGCGTGCAAAAGCCAAAGTTGAACAATTCTGCAAAGGAAATGCAGTACAAACAAACAAATAAATCTGTGCGTATACTACGTGATGTGAGGCAATGCACAATAATGTAATAGCAAAAACATAACGAAAACTATCAACCTATAAAACACCAATTTTTTTCAAACTCTAGCACAATAGGGAACTTTCTTTAGAATTTACTGTAAAATGTCTTCTAACTGCTTCTATAACTACTGATGCACCACTCACGTCCTCAAATCCGCAATAAGTGATGCTAATAATAACGTACTGGCAATAATAACGTAATCACACGCTTTAAACTGAAAAGAGCTCGTCTAAACTCTAAAAAATGAGATAGTGACTTTTATGCGCGTAATACTTGCTGTGATTGTAGTCGTACTTGTTTGATTGTTGCATCGTAATGGGGAGAGACAAGACGATGTGGATATTACGGGTAGTTTTGTTAAGACTGAAATTGTTTTGCGAATGAATCATTCTGTGATGGAATAATTAATAGTAATAATGTAGATGATAATATCAAGCAAGGAACATCCTCGCATCACAAAACACAATTCTATTCCCACTTCTTGCCAGGCAAAATTAAGCAGGAGATGGAGTGAAGAAACCTGTTTAAAAAGAAGAATAAAGAGATTAATGCAGTGCTATGTTGGATTTAGCATTTCTTGTTATCTGCAGGCATAAAACTTTTTCAACTTATCACAACAACAGCACAGCACATTTATAATGCCATCTAATACCAGCATGCCATTGTGTAGCGACCGAGTGATAGATTTTCGTAGATTGTGCATCCTCTCCAACACTACAACAAAAAACTCAAGTACTACATCTATTTTCATTTTTACCTCACTTCAACCAGGCACGGCCACAGCAGCGTGTGTGCAGTTCATTTAACAACGTCGCTATTATATTCTGATAATATTATTATGATCTTTGTATGTAAATGTTATAAAAGCACTTCATAATAATTATGCTACGCTTTGGCAGAGTTATAATTCAATTTAAATGTAAAATCCGTATTTAAGTACATTTTATCATGAAAAACATTTTGGCCGAGTTCACTCAAGTTTTTAGACTTTTGTTTGAGGTACCCATCTCCTTCTCTAATAAAAATACGCAAATCTCATCTCTATACTCATGAATAATATTTGGATAGGTATTGTTGCTTTCTTAGCAGAGATCTAACTAGGATGCTCTTAAATAAGAAAGAGATGGTCGTTAGAATGCATTTGAAGTATGAATTATAATGCTCTGTACTGAGATTGTGTTTTACTGGAGTGTATCTCTATCTGGAGGGTCATCTGCTTGAAAACTGGTCGACATGTTCAAATTCTTTGACTTGTCTGCGTAGAAATTTCATACGTTCAAGCTTAACTGTAAGTTTGGGAAATTATTATTCCTTATGGTTATTTTATTCATTTATTATTGTACACGTCAAAGCCGTACGTAATAACATTACCCCTTTATTTATCGTTGTCTTTGCATTTTATCATTTTGCCAGCAGCAGCTGTGCTTTCTTGTGCATATTGTGTCCAATTCAGATTTTAGAACGCTGTATGTTTTATAGGAGCGTAGTGTAATCAACCTAGTAGTTGTTTGATTGTTTTAATTATAAATGTACAGCAGAGGTAATTATGAACGCTTTTTTGCCGTGGCTGGCGTTAAATTCATGTAATAATGTTGCTTTAAATTCTGGCTAATATATTTATTATCATAACTTATTTGGCAGGTAGAAAGATGGAGTGTTCGTTTATTATTATGCTAATGTTTCTAAGAACGTGTACATACACCACAAAGATTCAACAATGTAGAAATATTTCATGCGACCGTGTTCAGCCTCGCTGGTGGAAAAAACTAGCGATCTTGCAATTGGCACAAGATCCAGGATGTCCTAAAATTTTCTGCATGAACGATAATTTTCTTGGTCTCTTGGGGAAAAATACAGGAAAATCTTAGATTTTATAAAATTTTCTTGTAATATGCTTTTTTTGTCCGCAAAATCGGGAAATATTTTGTATTCACTGGGAAACTTATCACTAGGATAGCGAGAATAAACAGTTTTTTCAACCAGCGTCGTGCCTTAATTCCCTACCTCACAACCCACATAAATATCTAGGAGGTACAGTACAATAATTCTCACAAACAAACCTTTTCTATGTATTACGCTTTAGTTCACATTGACAAAATTTTTATTATCATTAGGGGGTAGGTATTTCAAAAGTTAAGTAAGTTGATAAAATATAATACTGGACTTTGGAAAACGATTTTGCTGAGATTCTTCAAACAACCCATTCATAAAATTGAATATATTGGTACATAATTCAGAGAAACCATTTTAATTTTATGAGACATCGTAAAGAAACGAAAATTTGCATAAAATGTCAGTCGAAACCCAAATAGCGCTTGAATTTGAATTGGTCTCTGCATCTAAATCAAGTTGAGATTGTTGTGGCTGAGGTATTCCAACATTTGGGGAACATGGTATCTGGCTATAAACGAGTATGGTGTGTTAGTTGTTGTGCAATAATGGGATGAAAGCATGAAAAGGCCATTAAGATCCGATCCGTCACATGGCGATGTGTAGAGCCATTTATCCCAGCACAATAGCAACTTCTCGAACACGTAGAACTGATTAGTAGGTGCCTTTAGGGAAATTCTCACAAATTTTTATGACTTTCAATTCCAAATGAACACTCAACTCAAGTCTTTGTTGCAATTAGCATACAATACGAACCAACATGGCCAAACCTTAGTTCTTTCAGTTCAAATGTGAGGCAAATAAAATTATTTGTAGTGGAGTGGTACCTACCTAAACACTTTTTGCATTTCTCAATGTAATAGCACAGTCCCTACTATAAAGATAAAAGAAGCGCCTCATTCACACTTTGTACTGTTCAAAATACATATCCATTTTGCTCGTTCATTTATAGGTAGCTATAATATAGGTTATATGTATAGCTTATAACAACACGAAGGGTTGAGTGAATGATCCTAGAAAAATTTACAATGGTTTTTCATTCATGTAAAAATTTGCTGAATGAAAATATATTGTCAGTTAATTGTTAGATCTTACAACTGGTGAGTGTATTGAAAATTTCAATTAGTAAGAAGTACAGATCTGGTTTATCTATAGCTTATAAAAGTTGTTTTTGTTATATTATACTTTTTAGGAACAGCCCAATCAAGTATTAACTTCTTCAAGGCATTTAGGTAACATAACACTTTTTAAGGTGTGAATTTCAACGACAGCAATAACTAGAGTCGTCGTGGCATAATAGGTGGCTTATCATATTCCATTAAAAACAATCTTGAATAATATTGACACATTATCTGCTTCAATGCAGCTGGTACCACATATCTGTTATTGTTCAAGATAGCTTTGGTCAGTAACAAATTTTTGAAAAAAAATTAATGTTTCAAAAACTTCTCTTTAAGATGGAAGAAATGCCTTAGCCCTGTAATAAACATATTTATAACAGCCACTCGCAGAAAATGTGAACAAGTGAATGAACATGAAGTTATTGCATAATGGTTCTATTGTTAAAATGATGAATCACATTGTCAAGTTGGAAAGCAACAAAGCATGAGACTGGAATGAAGCACTTCAGAAGGAGTTTTGCATGTTTAAACAGAGCTGAGCAAATAATAATATGGCTGGGTGTGGCCCATACAGCGAAGATTTGCATGCAATTATTTAATACATCTTTGTGTTCATCTGTATTACTAATTTTCTTTTTCGCCAGTCCAGTGATTCTCTTCGTTCTCCAGCGGCTGTTTGTTTCTATTAGACCTGTTGCTCCCTTCGAATTCTACTTTTTCACATTTCATAAATCTAATTTTACAACCTTCCTCTGATGATGAAGAAAGAGCCAGAGGAAGGCTAACGAAGGAGTGGGCAGGGAAGTGGCTGTATAATGTGCCCTGTTTTTATGGCATGGTGGTATAATAAATACATGCAGGTTATAAATAACTATCTAAACAAAAACAACGTCTACCGAAATCAAATTGCTCGTAAATAAATGAGGATTCAAAACCAAATGAGTTTTACGAAAGCTGAAATGAATTAGCACAGCACTCCAACAAGCCTAATTCCACTTTTTCTTTGTGTACAATGTAATCCTGGAGAGTACTCAATGAAATCTCACCAGAAAAAGAAAGAGAAAAAACATTTCTGTGTGTGAAAATGCAGTCCAGCTTCTGGTGGCTTTGTACACTTCAGACCCAATCTGCATTTATTTTCTAACTTGAACTCGGTTTACTAACCACGAAGAGTAAGAGTTGAATCTGAAGCATTTTTATATGGTGTAGTTTGTAATGCATAATAAAAATTTTGCTTACTAAGAGCTCTGGTTTTCTTCGTACGCTATGGAACACGCATTAAATTATTGTATGAAGGATTAACTCACGAGTAAATGTAAAGAAGACAGTAGGAATACAAACTAAGGTGTAATGTGAGTGGTGGAGGGAGTACCTATAGTGAATTTTAATAATGTATTCTCGCAGGGTTTGCATCATAAACAAAAAAGCGTGAGCTAAAGTTGACTTGAGAATTCTGTCAGTTCGATTACACAGACCACTGCACCAAACAACACATTCACATAATATCCACACATAACACAATTACAAACATAGCGGGCCAACATTATCAAATCTTTCCGTCTTGTTTTCAAATCCACCTGTCTATATATCCATTATACACTGTTTAGTGTAAGCAAGTGAAATAGTAATATTATTTACATATTCTAACGTGTGTGTATCCCAATAGACTTGTGGCTTAGACGAAGCATGAGACTGAGACGGTGTGGTTTCAGCTTTAAGCTTAATTGTAAAATGAGATGACAGAGAACAGAACTGAGCAATGCTTTCAGTATGGTAATTAGAATTGACTGCAAAGGTTACCTTTGTGTCTGCATCAAAGGCAATATGGATTAAACCAAGACAAAACATAATAACAATAAAGAACCTGCTAAAAAATTTATACGAATGTAGTGTACCTACAAAAAAGGCGATTAGGTGGTCACAAGGCAGGTAAATATTCCATCCTCTTATAATGTCATAGTCAGGTAAATATTTTAGCACATGTGTTTTAGTGTGGGTCATTTTTAAACTGAACCGGGATCTGTAAAGTGATAATACAATGAAGGCAAAAACTTTGACAAGCCCAACCAAAATTTGATATTATATTTTTTCTGGGGATTTGGTTGGGCTGTGCTATGTTTTTAAGGAGGATGATAGTTAAAAGGCTAATAAACTAGTTTGGAGTTTTACAGCCAGAGTGGTAGTACACTGATCGATAAAAAACAAGGATGATTATCATTAGAGAGCGTATTGAAGTGCTTTAAAGTTCCAAGTATCTACACAAACCACTTGTTGTGTTCTCGCTACATTTTGTTGCAGCGCGTCTCCTGTCTCTCTGCCGTGGAGGATTCAGACCTTTTCTTGTTGCAACAAGCAACATTCCAAGTCAAAACACTTTAGCCTCGTCTTGCTCTCTCATCATGGACTGAACATGCAACTCTTCTTGTAGCTCTCAAGCAAAGATAAGTTTCTGCTTGTGCTAACATCCACCAAGTCTGTTGGGTTATATAAGAAGCTTTTTGCAGATGTGTAATTGACTATAAGTCTATTCTCTTCCTTTCTGATCTACTACAATTCGATTCGCATCATTCATGATTTCAACTTTTGATTTGCACTGCCGATATTTATTATACATCTGCCTGTTATAGATATAATAATCCTGTGCAAAAAATCTTTGCTTTAGCAGGTAGTCTGTTTACAGGTGCACGGTGCATACAAATTCGACACAGAATAACACCCTGAGCAATTACACCTGTGTTTTGCATCTACTATACCTACTCGTCGTATTCTATTCATATATAGTACGCATCTGTATAGTGTGTGGAAATAAAAGATAGTCGTAGTTTAGAAATTAGAGGTGGAGGAGGAGGAACATGGAGCACTGTAGTAATTATTTGCGTACAAGTTTTGTATTTGAAATAATGTGAGATGATATTGTGAAGAGAATTGAGATTCCGCCCTTGTCCAATGCTTGCAGATAGCAATTGCTGCTGTGTGAAAAATTATTTAATTTATTTAAGTATTTGTTTGCAGCGAGAAATTGAAAATGAAAGTAATTTGTAGAGTGAGCTGGTAGTAGAAAAGCGAAGCAACAAGTTATTCATTTAGGAGCAAGGAAGGTTTATTGAACGAAGAAGAAGAATCTTGGTATGGGGATGGATGGAAGTTGTTGATTTTGTAGAGTCCAAGATGCAAGTCAAGTCTGGTGGTGGCAGAAACTGGAATATCAGTTACTTGGCAGGAGAAGAAGGGCAGAAGGAAGAAGAAGAAGGGGAAGATTATTTGAGTGAGTATCTGTATCACATCTTCTCTCATATTCTTCTAATAATTCCAAGCAGACCTACTGAAGAGCACAATACAATCTCCGTTAAAGTCTTCAGCAGCAAAAACCTTTTCTCTCATCTGCACTGATATTGACAGAAGTTCTAGTAGTAGAAGAAGGTCTTTAACCTCATTTAGACTAAACAAGTCACAAACAGCATTTTAAAAGCTTTGCACTCACCAACACGATTGTCACCGCGTATTTACTCCTAAGACTCCCAGTGGACTCTCACACAAATAAATGCGAGATGCAAGGTGCCTGCTTAATCAGAGCTCACTCTTTTATCTTGTCTTACTTTGGGATTTGGATCGCAGGGCCGAGAGATAGTTAAAATAATAATAATCATGTTGGGCAGTTGCAAACAGAAGAAGAGACTCTACCGAAAATTTTATGATGGGACTGTCTCTGCTTCTTCCTTTATAATTGCACAAACAGTAAAAATCCGTTGCCTGTTGGTTTCTGTGTGTAGACAAAATTCTTTTAAGGAGTCTCTTTTAGTACTTGTAAACGATTTAACAAGGCTTCTTCGTGTTCTGTTTGTCCACTTCCCATGAAATAGTACATGTGCGACAGTTAGTGACATTAATGGAGAGAATGTGTTTACATGACAAGTGTACTACTTAAGATTTAACACACGTCGTAGATACAGGCGGAGTATAAACGTTTTGTTTGATGTTGGAAACTTTTTTCAATGAGTCTGAGTTGAACAAAGAATTTTACGCACGCATAGCACCTCAAAGTTTCCTATAACGATTGGCTCAACACGGTTTTTAGTAATTACGCAATATTTTTATGATAATTATAGTTTTGTGAATTACAAATTTCATTGGGTCTTTTCTTTTGTTGATGAGCCATTCTTCCTTCTGCAGCAAACACGACTGGCGATTCGTAATTGCTCGTGTGTTGTCTCATCTTTCGTAAGTGAATAAAGTAATGGATGACTCGATACACGATAACGTATCATTTTCTGCATTTTATGTGTATGTAGACAATGGAGAATACTTAAACGTTAATTTCGCTTGCTGGCAGCCTTCCTCAATTCTTCTCAGGAGATCTCTCTCTTTCTTTCTACCTCTTAACAGTATTATTATCAAAGCCAAATTCTTGCTCGAAAACAATACGCCCAAACCAAAGACAAGACAACACATGAGATATATGAGAAAATTGTTACAACAATCTTTTTGTGCACGTACAACAGATGCATCTGCACTGCGTGTACACAGATTACGTTTTGCTCACTTTTAGTGAGATTCAATTGGGCGATGAGCTCTTAAAGTCGTATTATAACTATAACTAACTGTTTATTACCTCATGGCTAATAATAATATACCTAATTGGAATTAGAGAAAATTATTTTAATGCTCCATCTCCATAGTTTGTCAGCAATGAAATAAAGCAACGCAACTAACACTAACTAACTTCTCACAAAAGATAAAAGTTACATTTTATAACTCGTGTGAATATGTGAGGTGGAATCGATGCCAAAGATTTATCCGGCATGATGAAGTGCAATACTTCTATTTTAAAATCTGTTTGCGACTATAGATTCGTTCACAGGGAGTTGGGAAAAACCAGAATTGATATCAATCATTTCTACATCATGCCCGCCAGAGAGTAAATTAAATACACATTATGTATTTCAAATATATCAAGTCATTTGTAAAAGAAACACGAGTAATCACATTTATAATCACATGCTGCTGTAAAATTAAAGCTGTAAGCATTTTCTGTATTTCTAGATTGTTGTTTGTGTACGCACGACTCTACTCACACTCACGAAAATGTAAATTTCAAAACCATATTTGTATAGAAAATCAAGCAAGTACTATATAGAGAATCATCGATTAACGTATCGATCCCACATTTATTTGCAGATTGTAGTAATAAATGTATTTTGTATAGTGTGGGCAGAATGAATATAGCTACTGCCTACTTGAATGCAAAATGAGTTGACACAATAAGTGATTATAATCGCAAAGTAGTAATATGAAGTTTTCGTATGTGAAGAAAAATGGAATTGATAACTTAATTACATTACAAATTAACTGCATGCTTATCACATTAGAATTTCGAAAGGAGTAACAAGGCCGAGGCTGTGTAAATGTAATTGTAATAATGTTCAGTTTTGGTGGTTGTTGACAAGCCATTGTTAAAGAACAGATGGATCATGATAATTGCCAAATTAGACATAACTACATTAATTTTCTATTGAAAATTTCAGGATAATCTCTTCTGACAAGCACGCAAAGATCTACGAACGCATACACCACGTATATTTGGACATCCATCAAACAACATTATCAAAACTCTTACAATCGTTGCATGAAACAAAATTAATTGCATTGTAACACAAACCTAATCAAGAAATATATATTCTGGATAGCAATTTCATAACGCTCGCATCAATTCATGGACGAAAATGAATTTTGGCAATTTCTTCACCTTTTTTCAATAAAACAATTTTACCCTTGAAGAATTCTTGGGTTAAAAAGTTATCACATTACAAGATATTGCTTTGTCTCATCCAGTTGAACGCTACGCTCCTTAATATAGAAATTCTTGAACAAAATCCGAATTGTTTAGTCGATCCTCCTGGTAGTTCACATTCTCTCGAAGAATTCCTTCTAAGGAATTTTTCTTCACGGAACTGCCAAACTGTTTTTGAACACAATTCATATACCTGCGTCTATCTGTTGTCTGTTTATGTTTAAGACGTGTTGTGAGTCGAAGTACTCTAATATGCCTAGAAAAATACCTATTACAATATCCAATGAAATATCCTATATAGAAACTATAGTATATAAGTACAACCATATAGTAGCTATAATTATAAAAGTGTGGCAAGTGTAAGACACAGCCCTACTGTAATTCTTCCGATCTTCTTTACTTCAAAAGTCGTGAGTGGCTTAAATTACGTGTTGTGTAAGTTGAATGGAAAGGATTTTAATGTTAAACGATTAGTACAGAAGTGTGCACTCTATAAGACTTGTATATTACACGTACACATGTCTAGAAAGCTTTATCGGATGTAAATAACAGTAAAGTGCCTTGTGCTACTGAAAAACAACAGAAAATTCATTTAACCGAACCGGTGCACTCTAATCGACTTTTGCAAAGAACAGTTCGAACTTCAGACACTTCTCAAGTTGGTTGTAATTCTTCGTTGGCAGTCGACCCTTTAAGATTGGATTCCAAATTCCTGCAGCATTTCATTTCTGTTTTATCTGTTGAGGACTACATGGTCTTGCTTGACAATTGGAATGTGGATGTTCACAATCACATCTCAGTCATTCTATTTTTCACTCTCCACAGCAGGCAGCTCCACATATCTGCTCTCCATCTGTCTATCATTTCAAATGAGCCTTTAATCTTTATACAAAATCCCTTTAGAAATAGACTCCGTCATTCATCATATCATAAGTAGCGTGGTATGTGCACATCTATATAGCATCAAATAAGGCCACATATAGTATTAATCGTAGTGAGTCCTGTTTCAATGTGTACATCCTACACTCTTTGATGTGAATGTCGTCATGTCATATGCATTAAGTGAAGGTATTTTTTCTGTTCGTATAAACACATAATGAGTTTTAGCGACATGAGCTGCTGCAGAATTGGAATGGAAGTAGGTGGTTGAGAATTACAGAATTTTCTAACGCGTTTTTAAGTAGGTAGAAGAGTATTTTGTGTGTTGAGAGTGTGAGCGAGTGTTGTTCATTGTTAGGCTGGAAATGTTTCTTGTCTCCTCCGTCGCGTTCGTCTTTTGAACAACTCTCAGTTCTCTTTGTTGTCTTGGTCTTTACAAAAAATCGCTCTCTTTCATTCATGATTCATGAGAAATCTAATACCTTTCTACGAATTTACAAAAAGACAGACTCACTGAGAATTTTCCTCTCGTCAATGCAACGAAAATGGGATTGAAGTGTGTCACCATTGTACAAAAACCAGAAATTCTTTTCTTTCTTAATGTTGTAGCTCTGTGTGAGTCTGAGTGTCAATCTGCACAGCAACATCTATTTCCCATGTCAATTGCACTTCTTATGTCTACTGACAACATCAACGCTTTGAGGTTTCCATTTCTATCGCAATACTCACATCAAATTAGTTCACTCCTTCAATGACTCAGTCAGTCTGCGTAGTACGTGGTCAGCAATCACAGTTTGCAGCTCGTAAGTTTATACTAAGTCAATATTATAACAAGAAATGTTCTTCTCACCAATTTCAACTCTGATCGTTATTTATTGCGAAATGGACGGCGGAAGTGGTGAGCACTCAATAATCCACTATAATGTAGAATTTAGATCCTTATTTAGCCACAATTTCAAATATTAAGGCAACTTTACCTCATTTTAACCATTTACTTTCATTTCAACTGTCTGACAAACAGGGAATTAAGCACAAAGTTAATTTCGGTCCCAAATTGTGCACGTTTCCTATATCACAAGAGTCTCACAGGTGAATCAGAACATTATGAGTCATTCATCAGGCTTTACAAGTATTAGTACCATTGTTAAGGGCGTTGATATCAAATAATTATATCGTGTGTTCAACGGATAATCATAATTATCTTTTCCATCCAGGGTAAAGCCAAAAGAACCGCAGTTGTTTCGTTCAGGTCAAAATAATACGTAGGTAGCATTAAAAAACTGGTGTTAAAAAAGTTCATTATTTTTCCATAATACTTTATGCTGTATATATCACGCCAAGGTTTATGTAAAGAATTGAGGCTTATAGATTTAAACGAGTCCACGATTATGATTAGCGAAAATGTATTTTAGTTCGTCTCCCAAACGAAAGGGATAATTATAGCAATTACTACACTCATCGCTTGTAGTAATTTTGCGTGTGTATCTTTAATTGTTACATCATGTGCATTACGTCTGTTAATTGATTAGATTTCGGACGAATGGTAATTTTATGTGCCACATTTGTATTTTACGATTCCCTGATGTAATCTTTTAATATCCAATGGCATCTGTAGCATTCAGTATCTGTAAAATATGATTTTAGCTTCAATTCATTTAACGGAGTGCTCTGGAAATGAGCGTTGGTACTCGAAATCTTTTTGTCAATTTTTCTCTTCTCATGAATTGCAGATACCTATAGCTAGTATAGGTACATGGTCCGTGGAAGCAGCAGGTGAAGTATTTCATTTAGTTAATGGACTGCAAATGATAATAATAATATGCATGCACAGTAGTATTTCACCGAACAAATTATTTTTGCATTCAAGGAAAATGGGAAGGAAAATGGGTCAGTTTATTTACAATAGTTTGTTTGTTAAGCGCTTTAAACAAACGATTCATAATCTGATGGTTGAACCTAAATTATATGGTGAGCCATAAACAGATTATACCGTAAGGGTTGCATTTACTGGTTTTTTAAAATGATTTCTCAAGATTCCAAATAAATTGTTTATATGCAAAACAATTTGAACTGAAATAATTTCTGAAGAGATATGCGGGCCATGCACTTAGGTGTGGTGTGCGTTACCTGTATGTGTGTTATTAGTATTATGGCACTTTGTCTTTGTACAATATCGCATGTCACGACCAGACGTAAACTTTAGCTCGTTTAAATATTATTGCCTTGTGAACTTCCATCCGCCAGTATACGTCTAATCTATCAAACCATTGAGGACTGTACAGAAACAAAATATTATTATTTGCTCCTTTAAGGATAGGAGTGGGTACATCAATAACCAAAAATTTCTTCAGGTACAACACACACACGATTCATTTTTCATTGAGTAGCTGTAAGTAGCATATCAGATTTATTGAGGCGATATGGCTGATCAGTCAAATCAAATCAGCCAATAATTTATCGCAAACAATCAACCTCATCTCGTTTGATCTTTGATCCGAACGAACCCTGAGTTCAGTTTCACATCCAAACCAAAGAAAAACACGGCAGCTGCTGCAGCCGGCTTTGCCTTTCATTTCTTCACTCGAGTCTCCAACTAAACGCTATTCCTCTATGCGTGCATGCAATTTGTAACTTCTTGTAATACTATTTGATCCCTAATAGTATTATTCATTCTGTACAATATAGTGTATATATGTATGATGCAGTAGCCTAGCTGCCTGACAGGAAAATAATCAAGTACAGTAAAGCTCATGTCAATATAATCATAAAAATATTTCTTTAATAAATATTTGGTTCCTCCACCAAACCGCTACACCTTTCATTCGGAATAATTTCGTGTGTTGTTGTACACAAATAAATATTCTGCAACATGTTAAAAAGGTGGTTCAACGCAGGTGCGAATTTTTATTGCTTAAAAACACTGCACCGCAAATTGTGACAGTTACAGTTCGTGTTCTCTGGCTACAAGATTATTTTAATAATAAATAATGAATGCAAACATGAGTAATGCATAAACACAACTACACTTTAAACATGTAAACATTTACTTAGCGTCTGAATTCGGCCTTTGTGGAATAAAATGAAGCAATGATTTGGACGTAGCCTGTGGGTAGCACATCGTTATTTCCATTTATACACTTTGTTTATTACAACATAAAAAATGTGAGGTTAGGAATAATGAGTAGAGAATTTCTTTCCCATCCTATCTATCTCTCTCTCTCGATGACTTTTAGTGCTTCATTTTGTTTGATAACAACGTTTAAAAACGCGCATTCCCCTATATTATTGCGTTTTATGCGTCTTACAACCATCCACTGCTTCATTATCATCCGTTTCAACATCAAGCACATTTTGTCGGTGGGAAAATAATGTGCAAATTCAAAAATAAATATTGCATTGTTTATTTTTCTCCTCACACTGTACAAATAATTATTACGGTGCTAATTAACCTTGCAGATTAGCATATTAACTAGAAGTTCCATGATTTCCATGCAATCATCAAAATATCTCTTCTAATTTCAAATACTAATATAGGTATTGCATTATACAGCAACTGTATTATTACTTACACAAGCCTTTGTCATTCAATACTGTATACTTGTTTTTACAAGCTCATAAATAACTTTTCAAAGCGTGTATTTAACACAAAATTTAAAAATGAGTGTGTGCTGCATATAAATTCGTGTACACGCACTTTGTGATAATATTGTGGATTGGCTAATACTGTAGGCAGAGTGTAATAATGTGTAAAGTCTGAATTTAAAGAGCGAAGTTGCTAAACGGTGACTAAATACACATTGAGGTTGTAGTAAATTAGTTACAGTTTCTACTGTCATGTACACTCACGATGTGATTTGCATACAAGTCGGATTTGCATGTGTTGTGTTTTTAATGGTTCATACGCAGCATTAATGTCATTGTACACGTTTTTGTAAATATTATGCGTACACTTAACTTACGGCACCCTGCTATTCTTATCTCTCTTTTAAAGAGCTGATTTCACGTTGCTCTCTGGGCATGTTCTATGTGTGGCTACTTTTGACAGTGCAAAGTAGAAATGACTTGTTGTGGCAACACGACTGTTTAGATGTGCCAAAGACAAAGCAAGGATTGATGCGGTTGAATTTCAACGTTGTTTACGTTTGAAATTAGCCACACCACCAAACCACAAGTTATGACTGTACTTGTTCTTGAATCCCTGACGAAGGTAATAAAGGTGTTTACTATATTTACAAAATGTGCACATAGTTGATATGATATGCATTTGTAAATGTTGTGAGTGGATTATTGGGAGTCGGAGTAGTGAGTGTGTAAAAAGAGAGACAGCCGTAGCACCGGCATGTCGTTTTGTTTTTTGAGCCACAAACTGCTCACGACTCCGTCGGGGCCGAAGGAGTATAAAGTTACAAAATTCCAAAGGAAATTGCTATTGTGGAAGACAATGATGATGAGTAGTGGCCAGAGACAGGGAGACCATAGGGCACCCTATACGTCCGCGTCCCTCACATTCCAAATTCCAACAAACAAAACTTTGCTGACCTGGCCAAGTCAAGTGTAGCCAACGACCCAATACAACCAAAACAAACGGAGGACACATCTCCGCTGAATTATAATTCACATTCAAAGAAATCCTCACTCAACCTGCGCTTACACAACAATTCATGCAAATAATGCGAATTGCAGCGTCTACGAACAAAACAACGGATGACAGAGATTTCAGCTGTGTACGCAATAATGTAGGTTGATAGAAAAAAGCCGCAATGATCTTGATAAGACGTCTGTTCGAGACATTTACGTGAAACTCTTTTTGAAACTTCGACTGTGAGGAAATACCACCACCACAGTAAAATTTACATGCAGGTTTCAGCTCTTTACATACGTCGCAGTATGAACACGTAATGTCATGTCATGGGATGTATTTATGATATCGGTTTTATGTACATGAGCCATGTCTTGGCAACTTTATCGAACTTTATGGTAAATATTGAAGACGTGAGGGAAAGTGGATGGATGTTCGTCTGCAGTTTATCTCTGCGGTGGTGCATCAGTGCAGTGTTGTGGTTGAGGCCTGTTTCTCTCTTTACCTTTATACTGGCTTGTATTTATTGTACGAGGAGTATTATATGATATTGCAGAGGCTTGCAGCTTCGGCAGGCTATTTGCCAATGTTGGTTGGATTTTATGTTTCTTGAGATTCCATTTAGTAATTTATTCCACTCATCATGGCTATCATTATCATCATATCTCAGTCAAGGAAAACATTCTTCACGAATCAAACTGCCGATGCCCAAACACAGGGAATCTCAGCTCTGTTCTCCTCTCAGGTATCAACACATCGTCATGCAATAGCAATACGACTGTAAAACAAAAAACAGAAAAATGTAATAGTAATATTTGTCTAATTCTACTGACGTAGGAAGGTTTAGCCAGAGAGTCAGAGTCATAAGTCAAGAAATGCGTAGGCTGCAAGGAATAGTAACAAATCATCAGAAGTAAACTAAAAATTCAAGGAAAAAGAACAAACACCAATGAACCAATATTGCACTGCAATGACCTTTTCAGCTTTGCTTTGTTAGTTGAGTGCTACAACATGCATACGCCAGCTTACAAATTTCTGACATTTTCTTTGGTCAATCTTCTGTAATACGTAATCATATTATTATGGGCTGAAATCCATCGTTATCACAACTACTCTTGTAAATAAACCAAGTAAATATTTTGTTGGGAAATGCAACTTTAATGACAAGAAGTATGTAAGCAAAGAAATAATTTTAGTCATTTAAAAGGTAGAGAAATTAATTGCAAGTTCTAATTCCACAATCCTCGTGCTTTAAACTTGACCTGCATTGTCTCGAGTTTAACTTCCGTCAATTTTTCTTTAAAAGATATGATCCTATATGGAACAGCCTAGTGTTGTCAATCAAATAAAGTCATCAACTCAAATCAAATGATGTGACTGAAATTGAAATACATGAGAATGTCAAAGATTATTTCATTGCCATTTAATAGCACTTTGGGAATATGAGGATGAAGTTATATTTTCCTGCTTCAGGTAATTACAGTATGTGACTTATGTAGGTATTGATGGTTTTTCTTGTCTGAGAGGCGAAAAAATATTCTACTGGTCGGTCGTTTCTTCGTAATAATATTATTATGAGATTAATGACTGACTGCACATAAATGCACTTGGAATGCGGTAAGAAAAAAAGTTTGGTGCTTACTTACGCATTAATTGTAATGTGGGTTTCAGTGTATGGAGTAAACAGAATTGTGGGTAAATTACTTTGTTCCTGTTGATAATAGTAATGTTATTATTATTGCATATAGTGTTATACCATGCCACTGGGACTGAAGACCGTATTAGCAGTATGAAAAGGTTTAAGTGCACGAGTTTAGTACACAGTTCAGGCTAATCGTCACTCTGAAGGATAGTACATAATAGTGAATCACACGATTAGTAATTCACTCGATATCTTGTCATGAACAATTCCCACGCTACACACTAATTCACTGCAATTCTTAGAAATTTTATTGTTCGGTTTAACTTCTAGATTATCAAAGGGAAATTCTTGAAAAAACAAAAAAACAGAATATTATGTCTGCTATCATCTTCCTCCATACTCCTCATATCTATTACTACCAGCTATTTTTGCAAATACCAACAACAAAAATATAATATGCGTACTATAGACTTTGGCCTTTATACATATCTCTCTTCTCATTGAGCAGGAAATGACAAATCGAATCTCATATACATATATTTTGTTGTATACAATAATAATAGTTTTGTGCAAAGCAGAAGTGCTATTAGTAGTCTCATTTACTGTCAGTGTAAAAACTTTGATTGTCTCAAGTTCTCAAGGCAAGGGTTACCACGTGAAATACAGTTAGGTTCCATTTTTGGGATGAAATTATCAAGTACTGTCATAATAACCGTTTGTTTAGTGTCTACTGATTTGGGATTAAAACGGATTACAATTTTGTTGTAGGAACTTACATCGCATTTTAAGAAATACGGTCGTTTGAGTCTTGACAAATGGGAGTGCAGATATAATACTGTTAGGCAAAAAGAAGTGAATTATTAATGCCACGGTGGTATCGTCTAGTGGTCTGGTACGAGTAAATCATTGTTGTTTAAAATAAATGATGCAATCAAGTTGTATTGAAAAATAAGAAAGAAAAATGTAGAAATTCAAGGTCTTTCAGCAACTCAATCAACGCTGTAATTTCTGCTCGTCTTTACTACTTGGATTTTTCTTTATTTCCTTCCATTATTGCTCCGCTGCATGAGCACTTCACGTAATCAAAAGATTCGTCCCTCAAATAATGTGGTTTGCTGTGATTCTGCATTATTTGCTCAAACATTACTTATCCACTCTTCGTTTCGTTTCCACTTACTTCTGTGCAATGGCAGAACACAAGACGGAGAATGATCCTCAAAATAATGCGGTACGCTAGAATTATTATTAACAATATTTTCTGCTTATAAATTCATAGTGGAGAATTAAAGCTTCAATTTATACGAATTCTTATGCAAGATACTAGAACTAGTAATTTATTTGTGGTTCACACTCCACAGTAACTTGAATTCTTTATTTATTGAACTCAATTTACGCGACTCCATGGAGTTTCATGCTGACATCAATCCGACTACCTCCACCAACACAAAACTTCAGTCACTCTTTCTTCTATCTGTACACACTGACACAACACATCCACGTAATAACTTTTCGTTTATTGTAAAGAGTTACCTGCCTTTGGCACTTGTCTTTTATCTACTTTCAGACTCTCTGCATCTTTCTCATAATATAAAGAAGAGACATAAAATTAGCAGAGTTACTATTGCGTCGCATACACAACCTTTTCCTTCCATTCTCAGTTTGTCAGGAGGATTTGCATTGCATGTACTACAAACATTTCGCTCCATTATATTTGTATTGCACAATTTCTAGTATATTCACTGTCCATTGCTTTTCTGCTCCTGTTGAGATTTTTTGTCGCCCACTCGAGCTACTTCGTAATACACTCTACTATATAGTTGTCCATTATACTATGGCCATGCTACTCTAGTAAAACTATCATGTTCGAAAAAATTCAACAAAACATTTGTGGTTGCATAATGCCATTTGCCGTGATATTATCTGCATCTTCACAATCTACTCTAATAATAATAATAAGCATTCAGGATTAAAAATAAGACTAAGAATATATTATTTTCTGTAGCGACATTTCTTTTGTGTGAGTGTCCCTATTTTATTTGCCTAACACTGAAGATATGAAAACAGTTGTAAATATGCAGGTAGGTGTCTGCAGGCTAAGCAGGCTATACCTATTATTATTTACTCGTGGTGTGGTAAGTCGAACCTCATTCATCACTAACAGTAACAGCTATATAGCAACATAAAATACAGATACTAAATACTTAGGTATCGTCACTTGTTCACTAAAACATTCTCTAACTCATTAGATAGAGATATTTTGCATTTTTCATATATAAATGCAAAATTCATCTAAGGCACCCCTATAACCGCCAATGGTTTGTCTTGCCAGGGATGACTGCCTCTGTAGGTAATAATAAAGATCGTCATGTCATTGCAGGTGTAATCTTTTGTTGTGAAAGAGTTGTGCAATTTATAAGGCACTTCATTATTCATGTCTACTTTATACAAAGCCAGGTTTCGAATACAGTTCGATTTCTGCATCACCAAAACGAACAATGTGTAAAGGGTAAGTAACCACAAAGTGTCAACTGGGTCTCGTAATTGTTTGCTAATCCTCAACTGTTACATTGACGACTATAAAAAGGTCTTAGCTACTATTTACCAATTAATTGTCTTCGGAATGTGTAGAGAATTTAGCTATAAAGACACAATATTTAATATTTGATTAGTTAGTAATTGGTTTTATGAAGGAGGCGTTTACTGTGTACGATTACGATTAGTATATGCATACACATTGGATGAAACTCACTGAAGATGATGAGGATGACGTATAAAAATGTGAATTATTCTAATAGTCTTTGTATCAGTGAAGGTAAAATTTCTTATATATTTTACTGCAGTGCAGAAAAGAGATGAGACGCGATGACAGGGCTGTTCTCTGTGGTGCTGCATGATTCATTCTCTCGTCTCTTATTGAGTCACTGGATTAAATTGAATGGGATGGCTTCGTATGGCCCTAGTGGTCCATTCCTATATATAGCAAACTGTACACATGAGTTCAGAGTACAATTTTACTATTCTGTCTCAAGTCAATGTGTAGCTGACAGTATAGGCATTTGTGTAGCGCTTTTCTTTGTTGGTGTAGTAGGCACACGTTATTTATAACTACCTGTTGCTCTGTTATATCACACTACATTCTTCTACACACATTTCTTCTATGGTTTATTATCATAAAGTAATGTGCATGATGATCTATTTAAAAAAATAAGTTATGCCTTGCAAGCACCACTGCGGTATTGTTAATGTATTGGTGCTATTATTCAGCCTCAAGCCAATTATCTGCATCTAATTCTAATGCAACATAATAATTGCGTGTAAATATAACACGGGCTGCATATTCTACAGATTGATGCTTATAATATTATTATGTATTTCTGGCTATAAATACAATCTGTGTTTTGTGTGTTCGTAGAGATTTGAAAGTGAGCAGTGTATATATGTACTGGTATAATTTGACAATAGTAAGATGTGTTATAGGATCGTAATATTATTATAGTGAAGTGTGATGAGTTGAGAATTGAATTGACATGTATGACTTATATATATGCAGAATGAATTGAATTGCTGAAATTGAATGGGCTAGCTAATTGTATAAGGAACTGTAGAAGTGAGCTTTCGTTGATTTTTACTTTTTGCTCATCACATCATCCTCGACAACAACTTAACGCGTTCTAAATTCATTTTCTATTGGATTGGAAGGATGTCGTTTGCAAACGGACACACACAAACCATATCACAGGGTTAGTAGTATTAGTGTCTTGCAGACTCTGGGAACGAAAGGACGTCAGTTGTCAATCTCATCCACGTATGTATAAATGGAACACACAAGTTTTCTGAGATTGCATAGTGCTGAACTAAAATTAACACCTAAATAAGACATTAGTGGATTTTATATAGGTCTAGTTAGAGATATTTACTAATAAACTGCAACTATTGTAAATCTTACGAGAAAGTGGCATTGGTGGTGCATTTGCAAATTTAGTTTTCGATATCCATCTGCTGACATTGTGTGTTTTAGTATTTAGTGACAATTTTGAATGGGGAATTCAATGTGTTGCAACATATTTATGTGGAATATCGTCTTGGCAGATGACTTCTTTTGTAGTTTTATCTTCAATATTTGAAGTAACTACTTGAAAGAATGTGTTTGTATAGTTCAACGAAAAATGTGTAAGATACTATTGGTGTAAATAATTGGTTTACTCAAATTGGTGTCTGTTTCTTCGCTTTGGTTAATAAAAAATACTACGCTCATAATTATATAATTATAATTCATGTAATCTTGGAAAGTTAAAATCTTGAAAAAATTAATGTGGGCTAAACTACTTGCATAAACACTTTATAGTAATTCGAGTACTTACATAAAAAATTATGTACACTCTCTCATTTCTTAAAGAAATTATCCGCGGTGGGAAGAACTGTATGCCCATGCATAATATTATGTGAACTGACAGCTACAACCTGACAACAAGAATTGACTAATCTGTTAAATGCTATTTCCTGAATTTTTTATATAAAAACTTTCTTAACAAGTATTTATTTGTTATTTTCACAGACTGCTCTCGCATCCGAATTGAAGAGACCACAGTCGGCTATTGAACCTTCGAGAATGGCTCAACTGGAAACATTAGAAGCAAAGGTAAGCAAAGAATTATGCAAACTACTAAATAAAATGTCCTCTACGTCTGTTACTCCTCGATTACAGTTAAATCGCAAATAAATATTATCTACATATTTCCATTGCTGTGTTAATCGAAAAATCCTTTGCAGGAAAACAATTATGACTTTGTTTTAAGAATGAGTGTAGCATTAGGGATTGAGCGTTTGTTGTTGAAGCTGATTAATATTAATATGCTTACTAATAATGATAATTGTTGGTTTGGGGAATTTAATTGGCTAGAGACAAGTGAGTGGAGCATGAGAGACATGAGTAGTTGTGGAAAAGTGCAGAGTGGAAACTGCCTTGATTAAAAATACTCTAAGCAAGGAAGATTTTAATTACAGTAATTATACAACAAAGTGAAGCTCCTTCTGATAAAGCAGCATCAATTATTTGATAATAATATTGTAAAGACTTGCCGATGTCTGTTCAATTTCCTTGAGAGACGAAACGAACAAGGTTCTTATCTTGGCCTACTGCAAAACAACAAGCTAAACACAAAACATGATCAGAGCAAGACTTCATTATTGATAAATGTAAAAGTAAAACATACACATAAGATTATTCTTGCTGGGAGCAACAATTTCTTAGGAATTACACTTTATGATGCGTCTCAGCCAACATGCCATCAGCATCTCATGCAATCGCATCACACATCTTCTCCTTGTGCAAACCTAAAACAAAAAGTCTCTTGGCAGAAGAAGAAGAAGAAGAAGAAGAGTCGCAGTGAGGTGAAATAAAACTGGGAAAGCTGTCAACTATTTTCAATCCTCGTTCAATAAATCCACGCTTATATTATTATTATCCAAATAAATTATTCTTATAGTACTGTGCAGTTTCTGTGTGCCATGTGAGTTGCAGAACGTTGAATTGTTATTGCGATGCCTAATGTTGGGCAGAACATACACAATGGTCGTTGCAGACAAAAAGACAAGAGAGTGCCGTGAGTGAGTTCTGAGTTGGGCTTATCTAAAGTGTGATTTCTCGTTGCCAGTTAAGGAGCTCCACTCTCATCTCCCAGTTAGTTGCCTTCTTCATCTTCTTCTTCTTCTTGGGATTATTATTAATTTTTATTTACTGCTTTGCACTGGATTACAGACTGGCTCACAACACAAAACTCATCTCATCATCCACCTCGTAATAATATCCGCACTTATTCTACGCGTCTTCTGTTTACTTATACCATCATCATGATCGCCTTGTATGCACAACACACAGTTACTATCAACTCTGAAACTCTGACCACTCGTACTTTGATATACATACACAACACAGTAGTATGGTGGTTGTATAGTGCTTGTGGGTTGGAGACGATCATTATTACCTGCCATGTGAGATCCACGACGGTCTGCATACAATCCCAGCATCGTTAGCTACTCATTTACTTTTTATTAGTATACCACATTCCAAACGATCATCATATTCAGAATACAAACCCATAATGTATGAAGACAGGCCAAACACCTTTGTGTTAGCTACCATCTCCAAATCTCCTCTTCCATTTACATCAACAACATCCTAATTATACGACGAATCTCTCCTATTTACTATTTACTATACACATCATCCCTATATTGATTCTCAGTCTTCCACAGAAATTAGAATGCATGAGATTTAAACTCTATAATATATTTACATCTACATTCATATTAATACAGACCTCTAGATGGTTCCCTGCAGAATTTGCACTGGGCAAGAAGGAATATTATTTGTATATGAATGCAAATTCTATATGTGTAAATGTTGGACACGTAGATGATTTTGATGAATTCCTTTATTCGTTCATCATTTGATGATTGGTAGAGACAAGAAAGTGGATTTAGTGTGTGGAGAGGTACATGAGGAAATAAAGTGGCATAGCAGAGTGGTGGTGGAGGCTATGAATAAGAGAATGATGTGTTGTGTCTAGTGAGGCGTGTAGTAATGGGATTTACCTGTACTTGGTTGACTTATTAATACAACTGCTTGGTTTTCGTATCTGTTGTCTTAAATTATTGGTTTGTGGATGTTAGGGAGTTAAATCAGTATAATTACTGTGTACCTGTCTACTTCTACGCACATCGTCATGTAAAGTTGAATACCTTGAGAGAAGATTTCCCATTTTTGAACAAAACACCACGGGGATAATGCAGATTGTATTACTCCTATATTTGTTCTAAAGTAAACTACATTTGCATACAATGTGCCATTACATTTACAAAGCTAACTCGTGTACATCACATAGGGAGAAATGCATTCCATGTACTACAATCATCCATATAGAGATTCATTCAAAGTATATCACACTAAATTATATCAGGCTACGTGTAAATGAAGTATATTGAATAGCATTTAAATAGAGACACATCCCTGCTCCATGTTGTATTAACACATAAATCTTAACTGTTACTTATTAGCTTGGCCTTAGGTTGACAACACAAGTGAGCTTTGCTGCCTTATCTTTCAAATGTTTTGTTTTCTTGTCTTCTGTCTTGTCTCGCTTGTACGACATTATAATAATAGCCCCACTCCAACCAACCACCAAGACAACCACACAAGGAAGACGTGCTATATGCTCTGCATTGTTTCTCTGTATGTGTGTCGTGTGTGTGATAAAGTTATATTTGTGCCCGTGTTAGCAATGCGAGCATTAATAGGCTCACAATCAACAATAACAATATAATTGCAGATTACTAATGGTGGATTTGAAAAAGTTTCCCTTGCTAGTCCTCTCTGGTTGTATGAGACATGCAAAAGTATGAAAAATATTGTTAAATGTGCATACAGAGAGTACATGAGCGTATCGTATAGGCATGGCGGATTCTTTTTGTGAGGCTGCAACCGCTAAGAATAATAAGATGCCATGATTGGTGTTAGTTTAGTGACGGGATGCTGAATGCTAATGTTCTTCTAACGTTCAGCTGTTCGTTTCTTGTCAAAATAAATTCTTATTGTCGAATTCCTGCCTTTTATGGAACGTCTCAACTCGGTTCGTTATAATTGCTGTCGTCGCTGTTTATCTTCCAAGCAATTCTTTCGTCAACCACGTACGGACACTTCTAAAGTCTCACAACGTACAACTCTCGTACAACTGATAGAGAAATAATAATAACAAGAGATACATCGTAAAGTTGAAGCTTGAGTCGATTGGAAATGGGTTTATTGCAGCAATTGTAGCTTTATAATGTTTGGTCGGGTGGCTTATTCATGTTTCTAGGCTTCCACTAATTATTTCACTCCTCTCTCTGTATCTTTATCAGCTTGCAGTGTGGAAAACATTTGTTCACATGTTCATCCGCCACTATTATGCCAGCAGACTTGAGAACTTAAACAATAAACTGTGTATTAGTACCTACTACAGTACATTTTTATTATTTACTTCGTCAAGTCGATACTTTTATGTACAATGAAGAGATTTGTTCTTTTTAAATGTTACTAGAGAGCTTAAGACACGAATAAGGCTCGCCGTCAAATTACGGCATAATTATTACTTTTGTGTTGTCTTGTTCTTGCTGACCAGAAAAAGGGTTTGTAAAAAGCGTTTTAATTCTGAACGGAGATTGCACAAAGAGATTAGACTGTGATTGTGTGTAGTCTGAGCATGTAAAACTCTCATATCCACTCATGAACATGTTTCAATTAGATATGAAAGTAAAGTGTCGTATTTATTTAAATGTGGATGTTATCTGTTTTATTGTGCGCTATCATCTCCCTATCACGTCCTTTTCTATGCCAAAGGAAAGTATAATTGTAAACAAGAAAGCGAGCAATGCTAAAGGTTAGAAGAGTTTTTTTCAGTCTTATGTTGTCAAATCATTTGGGAAAAGTTCGATAACAGACAAACGCTTGTTCTTATGCGTCCTGCAATTAAGCTACATCAAGTAAAATCATCTCGGATTACAAACGTCCGATTAAATCCACTACAACGTGCAGCATATCACGATTCTTTCATTCATCAATCAAATCTATAACGAACACAAACCAAATCACAATCCATCATGTAATATCAGTCGCGATTTTTTCATGCGTGCCTATACAGTATACTTTCGATTTCCAATGCGAATGAGGTGTAAATTAAGATTAAATTCATTAATCTTTTCCATTTTTCATGTCGTACCTAAAATAACACGATTTTTACGCACATTTTTATCATTTTTACTGTATTGATAATAAATAACGAAATCTGGACAATCCACTCACCCAATCTGTGCAATCACATTTTGTTTTGCAAATGTTTACACAAAGCTTAAAAAATTATTAGAAATTGTTAACGTTCAACTAATGGTTCAGTCAGATAAAAAATTGATGAGAAGTACAGAATGGTACAGCTGTAATCAAAATACTGTCATATAAAACAATGATTAAACATGTATTTAAATTTAAATTATTTACAGATGGCAAATATTGAAGTATCTCTTTCAACATTGGGAATCACACGGAGAAAACGAAATGGGATAGTGTCTGGAACGACACGATCCCTACATTCGTCACATATGGGGAGTTGTAATGGAAATGGTCCCTCGTTTGTGACGAGAGAATTTCACAAAGAAATTGAGTTTCTGAAGGTGGGTTTGAGGGACAAGGAAAATCTTATTCTCAAGTAAGTCAACGCTTCCCTAATCAATCCTCTATCAATTTGTTTTAATTTATAAGGTTCTCGTTTACATTTACTCCAACGCTACAATACAATTAGATATGATTAGCAACGTATTCGTCAATAATTAGCAAAGCTTAAGCTCATTTTTAAAATCAAAGTCTTTTTTTCTATAATTAGATGTGAGCGCCCTCATGCTCACACTCACTCACGATCAGTTGGTAGTGAATCTTCTGTATCAAGATCTACAGTAGCAATTGCAAGTAGGATGCAGAAATGTACATAATAAAGAAATTCTGAAAGTAGCACTGCTATTAAAAGTGTGAAGAATAGATTGGCAGTAGACCATGGCTAATGAAGTGTGTGAAGTGACGAAAGATTTTAGTGGCTCTAACTGCATTGGCAATGACAGCGTGAAAAATCCGAAGGTGAGGTCACCATTCAAGTCAGGCGGAGAAATCAGGAACATTTTTATCAATGCTATTGATTCCTTTTTACGACTCACTACTTATTTAATGAGTCCACACTGAACTCTCTTTCACACATCAATCTTCCACAGGGGCATAGCAAATTGGAAATGACCAAGCAGTAGTCGCTGTCGACGTGTTGTTGCTTTTAGGAATTAGAACCAAAATCCATAAACGGTAAATGCATTTTGAAGTAGTCATCTACTACTGCAATTACTTATTATCGTTTCAAAACATGTGACATTTATGGGGAAAGAGATCGACAGGAAATAAATGGGACACTAGGTAATATACATGATGCTAGCATAAAAAATAGGATAATAGGACGGATACCAATATTACTATACCAGAAACCCTTTACTTAGGTTATCCAGTCCGGAATTATTTTCAATAAAATTGCACTTTTTTTAAATTGAAGTAGTAACTAATTGTAAGAGTATCTTTTGAACCTACTGCAAGCACTGGCTTCCATTTGAGACTCCCAATATTCGAATAAAGCCAGGAATATTTTTTTTACATCCAAAGGATTCAGACTGGTTAGCATGTAATGGCGTTTAAAGTAGCAACCTTAGACGGAAATTATAAATTCGTTTGTGTAATGTGATTCTGGTGACTATATGTAAACACTTCATAAATTCAAAATGTAAACTTGAAAGAAACAATTGGTGTGTTTTCTGAAAATGCGGCAGATAGTGTAAAGTGAATAGGTTGGACGTTGATCTAGATTGAGTAAAAGCATGCACGGAGAGAAGTGTCATGTCACGTTCTTTTTACATGAAGCAAGCAACCTAGCGAAAGTTTCCAAATTCCTTCACGCAGAAATTGTCCGTAGTCATCAAGTGTTTGTGTTTGGGTTGTAGCACTACTGAAAATGTGCATTGGATATTAACAGATGCGTATGTGGAAGCACAAAGGAGTTGTTTACGTTAATTAAAATCTCATTACGGACAAAGCATGAGAGGAAATTAATGACAGCTAAAGATGTTCTCAGCACGATCTTCACGTGTTTATTCTCAGACTAGAGAATTCTTAATTATCCACGATGCAATACATCTAATAAGGATATTACAGTGTACTTCTAATGAATACGCTTCGTTTCAAAAGCAAATAAAATGATATCGAAGTAGAAGTTGAGTGTTTGGGAGTTAAACGAAGGAATGCTGAAACGGAAATGTTTCTTACACTGAAAAGAAATGAATGGCTTCTCTTTCTTTTATGTTCAGACAAAAAGACATTGAGATTAGGGTCACTTATTGTATCTTTGTGTTACACAATTGAAATGTCGTTTTTTATAGCTCTCTATACCATATTATATTAATGTAATCCATAGTACTACTAGTATTTCATCCATCACTAGTAAAAGCACCAATAAAATGTTTAAACTGGTAATTTAATCCAATACTATGCCTATGTAGGCATTACAAAGTAAAAACTTGTGTAGGAATTCCATATAAAAATAATTAAAAGCATGTTTGGTATTATTAACTTTATCTAATACTTTGGCATTTACATACATCAATCAGAGCAACTATCAAAGCTAACAAGGATTGACCACAAAAGTTTAAATCATTACATTTTATTTAGTCATAGTTAAACTGCAAATATCTTGAACAACTCATTTTAATTGCACTGTCTTACAGAAAGGAGATAGTGCAGTTTGCATAGGCATATATACATAGTAGATGTAGATATACCTACAATGTTTTACAATTATTGCAATTTACGAGTAATGAGAAGCAGGATTAAAAATGGTAAAAGTATAACGTTGTAATAAAATAAGTTAAAGTGTTTTTTATCAATGAGGGATTTGTGGTTGGGGAGATATAAATCAGACAGACAAGTTTATTTACTTTGACAATAAGTTGAGAATTTCATGTTGGACATGTTGATTGGAGATCATATAATGCGCGTTTTATGAGGGAAATATCTAATCTGCCTACAAGTGACTGGGCAAGGTGAAATTGATAGCTCATCTCTGTACAGAAACAATACGGTACAGTTTGATTATTATGTAGAGACTAGACATTTGCATTACCTCAAACTTACCAACTCTTGCACTTCATTGGGCAAATCTCCTCCTTATGTTATAGCTGTGGATTCTTCTAAGCTGTGAACTGTTGAAGAAATATTATGAGAGGGAGATATAGGGAGGAGCAGTAGCTCCGTGTAAAATACTCTTGACTTTGACTTGCAATTAGTGGAGAACTGAGATGCGCTTGTGTTACATTAAGGCAATGTGAACGTAAACCATGGGAAAACCAATTATGAATTGATTACCGTTCGCTGTATAGAAAGATTCCATTTTTTGTGCTCGTAAATTGCGTATTTTGAATGGAAATTATGTGCAAATCAAGTCTACAAGAAATATTTCGCAGCCATCTAAAACTTTAATGATCAAATTGGTTATATGACTCTTGTCTTTCAGGAAATTCGACAGGCACTTAAACGCAAAGAGTCTCAGCTAACTGAATATTTTAAAATTCAAACATTGCACTTTTAAGCATTAAATGTTTTATTTATTCTCACTTACTTGTTTTTGGCTACTAGTACAGAACTTTGATGGTTAGACCATTAATGTTAGTAATCGTGTTTACAAAGTATTTCTAAGGTGGCTATGCACTTTGAATGTTCAATGCTGATCGACAAGATGCTTATGGAAATTCAGAATTTCCTTTATTTTCCATTAAATTTCATTTAAAAATACTTTGCATAATTATTTATGTTTGTACTGTTTATTTTATGTATCTGATGGTTATTTGTACCTAACGATAAGTACAGGTGAGACATAAGCTTAGACGTTAATGGTGCTATACGCGCATTGTGTACGCACATGAAACCTGTTATGTAGTTTGTATTATTTCCAAGTACAATAACTAAAAATTGTGTATTAATTTCCTTATTGTTTGATGTTGCCTTTCCCTGTCATGTTTGTTATCGTAAGTCACATCTGCAGAGGTGTTGCCCACATAAAATTATTAGCCGATGTCGACAGCAGCGTATGTAAATATTATATATTCAGTCATATAAAATGGCAAGGTATGCCTCAGTAAAACATTCGTAATACCAACAACTGGCAACAATTATGAAAATAATTCCCAAGCTAGAAAAAAACAGCACAGCGTGTTGTATTTTCTTTTCATTTCACTTCTACTACAATACACGCTGCTACAATAATATCACAATAATAACACGCAAACACACAGACACAGAAATGTTACAAGTTTGTAGGCATTACACGAGTGAACTTTCGTGTCAACAAAAATAAAGCATGAGATTACAGCACACATTACACTGACTATACAGGTACATATATGACTACACACATAAATGGAAACCTATTTCCATTGCACAGAGCAACGCAAGGATTTTTTTTTATTGTGCAGCATAATTAGTCATGATGGAAGGGAACCCCACTCCACAACGTGCAAACTTTCATGCTGAAGGTGACTTGTATTCAAAAATGAAAAGCGTTTAAGTATTTCCCAGTGGATCTACACAGAGGCACAATATCCTTATTATTATTAGCCTTAGCGTTGGTAGACGTGGACAGAAATGTGAGACTGTGATGTGATGGGACTGGGATTAATCAACACCGACTGTCTTCTGTGACCATTAAATCCACTTATGCGTTTTGCAATATCTGATTTACAATGGTATTATTACATCGTATTATTTACATTGTGGTATTTAGGTAGAGACTGCTACTTGCGCTCGGACGGTTTACCTGCGCGATTATCACATGTCTTTTGCAACTCCTGCAGCTTTTTTGTTGTGTGATTTGCGATACATTTCATTAGAAATAAAACACACGGCAAATATAAGTCGTAAAAGTTCTGCACACAGCACCGATACGATATTAGGTACTTTGAAAGTTATAAAAGGCTTTATTTCTTTGTAGTCACAATTATCTGCAACTCTGCAGCACAATATGCAACTGAAAGCTAGTTATGTATACCTATAGGAATTTCAACCAACGTGTTTAGTAGTTTAACTCTTCTGAGTCGCAATGGGATCTTTGTGCGGTGTCTGTCAAGAGTCAGAGTTCATTACGCGCTCCTTAGACTCGTCTTTCCTCTCGGCTCCGTTTCCAACGTCTCAAGAGTTCAGAAAAACACTTCAAGATATCCTCAAGTCCACTTATTATCACCACTGATATTATTCTTGATGTGTTGTGTGGTTTACCTGACCGAGAAAAAGTTACAAAAGGCATTTGACGGCTAATTATCTGCAACAGCCTCTTCAGAAGCATTACGGTGTTTTCCACTCCCCTTAAGTACAACAATAGAGTGGAATTGCAGAGAATTGCATACATTATTTTTGTAGGGAATAGGGAAACCGCATTTGGCAAATGTAAAACTACAGTGAGAAGTGATGACTTTTGAACTGAGATTGTGTGTTGGGGAATAATATTGGGAAATTGTGGAAAAAGAGTCAAAATACGTAAGGTTGAGTGGCAAATGACAATTAGACGGGGTGGAATCCACAGAAATGTTCATTAAATGTATATCATCGTGTTAATGTGTGTTGACTGAAAAAGAAGTAACTGAAACTGCAGAAAGCTATCTAACGAGTACTTTGTGTCAGTCTGACAGTGCCGAGTGTACCAAAGGAGTGTTCACCCTCCTGCCAATCTTCAATTGCATTACCATTTCTGAATGTACAGTTATCCGACATTTTTCAGAGGTTTTATGACTACTGTGAGTTGGGAACACAATGCAATGGTCAAGTCTGCGTTTTCTTGTTGTGTCTTCCCTCAGTTCTTTTGATGTGATTGCCTAAGGAGCTGGATTCCTCATGCAGTCAGCTAAACTGACATTTAAAATGACGTGAATCGTGCTTAAAATTCAAGGCTAACATCCTTGCCCCCGTTTGACTAACACCAAAGACTCAAAACATTATTTCACTCCGTGATGCATATGCTTTAAATATTCCCAAGTGTCGTAGTTGTCGTCTGTCCACCTTTTTAGCATTATAATTACTTTACTGCTATTGAATACATCTCAAGTTGTTGCTCCGCAAGTTTTGGGTAGTCACTATTTGAAAATGCGCTGCAGAGACTCCAATTGTCTCAAAAATGCTACAAACGGATCTTATCTGTGAATCTTGCCAACGTTCGAATTGCATTTCTTTTGTAAAGGGTTTTAAGGTGGGATATAGTGTTGGAGTAAATGTGAAACGAGCGTGGTTATGAGAAAAGGACGAAGAATTTGTGATGAATTTTTAAATAAATGTTTGTCGCTTTGTATTACCACAGTCTACAAGCTCAGTTACGAAAACTTTCAAAAAGGAAACTGGTGCATGGATCAATAACGTCTACAGACAGCGGCGTCGTCTCACTCAGAATCCTAAGCGAGAATGAACGAAAAGCTGCAGAAGAACGTCTCACACAGTTGGACAAAGACATGGAGATTAAACGCGCAGAAATCAAGAGAATCAACCACCGCCTGGAACGACTCGATCCGTCAGAGTAAGTCAAACCAATTAACACATCTTCATTAATTACCTAATAATTATTACTAATTTCTATTAATTATTTGCCATTCACAAAATCCTACAATATTGCCTTCAATTTATACAATTCTTTTTTTTAACTGCAATTTTAATTCTGCCATGTATTAGTACTTATTGAACACAATTGCAAAATGAAGCATTTTTTGTTTCTAATTACAAGTTTTAATGTGGGTTTGATTTTTCCAATCACCTGCACTATAAAAGGACGAAGTGTAAAGTGTGTGAAACGAGAAAAGATTGGCAAGTATTTTAGCTACCTACGCAGTCTAGTTTTGGTGGTGCTAATACACTGATTGCTAAATTGTGTTTTGCTTTCATCATGACCTGGGGCATGTGTGGAAATTCTACATTTTTCAATGATTGACAAGCCTGACTCGTCATTTTTTGCAGCTCTTCCACAATTCAGAGCGGTCCTCTTCTAGAATATATAGATCTCTCCATCTCTCTCTCTCTTATTCTTTCTTAAGCAGTTAGCAGCATATGAATCAAAACTCATACACAATATAATCAAACACCCAAGTTCAAATCATAGTAATTTGCACTAACCAACCTGCAAAGAGTGAAAGAGTCGCTGCAGGAATTCTTGTTTCTTATTAGTGCTACAGATACACACTCACTTATATTTAGTTGCATGTTCATTGCTAGAACTGTTCAACAGTATTCGTTTTCAGACTTACTGCAATCACCAGCAAATGCTCTAAACAAGTAGTTTGGTCATTCTCTCACCAAGTTGGCTACTGCAAACATCATTACAATTACAACTACTATTGCACTACCAGTAAAAGGCTAAGGTAAAGTGACTCGTCTGAGAATGAATTGGAATTTGCTTTACTAATTTATTTGCTCGCATAAATATGTAATAATATTGTCGGCTAGTATGAAAATGATAAAGAAGTAAATAGGACACTGCTAGCCGCGTTTCCCACTTTCAATTTTATTTGATTCAAAATCAAATCCCAATGTTTTAACATATCAGAGGTAATTTGGTTCGTTCATTGAATTGTACAGCTTTGATTGAGTGTATGTAAATAATTGCATAATAATGTATTTGTAAATCATTGCCGAGCAGAGCGACCAGAATAAAATGAAAATAGTTTTTGTAAAGCGGAGATACAGAAAGGTTGGAGTGGTAGTTGTCAAACGAATCTCCTTGAGATTAATGGATCATGTATCGTGTGATCTATAGAATTATAACAAAGATGCCTAAAAACAATTCAGCAGTTCAGAAATACGTTTGAAAAGCTTTTAAGCTTTTTTCTTATGTTGCTGCCTACTGCACTCACGAGACGAGCCCCTGAATCTGAATTAGTCACAATGAAATAAATTGACAAAGCGAAATGATACCAAACAAAGTGCGAAGTCAAAGTTTTGCTCTTAATTTTTCTTTTTGCTATCTCTGCGGTGTGTCAGGCAAAGCAGATAATTGATACATTGCTTGTTGTATTAAGGAGCTTTGGGATATAATTGAGGCAAAGCTAAAGGCAAGTGCAGTGCACAGACGACATTGTGAAGTAAAGAACATTGAAATTGAAAATCTTTGATTGTGTTATTCTGATTTAGAAGTAAGTAGAATGACAGAAAAGGAAACTTGCGAAACTGTTACGTTATAATTGTATAATAATGTAATAATGCTAATAATAAGGCATTTGTGTTGTATAAAGTCACTTTGATAATGTCTCAGTGCTGCTGTGCTCGTTTGTGAGTGAGATAAGTAAGTGGAGCTGTTGTTGTGGGCTTCAACAATGTGGATGGAGGACTTTCCATAATAGAAACGTCGTGGCAGTGCAGAATTGCATTTTTAGAATTTTCTTTTGGACTTTGTCATATCTCTCCCTCAAATCTCTGTAAACCAAGCTTGTTTTTAGTTCAGAGACTTTGACTTGCACTTTGCCAGCAAGTGTTTCATATTATTCTGCGTGTTTGCGTATAGTCTAAGAAGCATTAAGGATTTGGCTTTATTGGTAGCTGAGAGACCTGCAAGATGGTTTTTGTGCAGTATAGTGTGGATGGAATTGACCAAGCGGTGGATTGTGTTATATCGGATAAGCGGCAGTATTAAACGAAACAGTTAAGCCAGACATTTGTGGAGAGCATAGAGAGCTGTCAGACTTGAGTTGCTGCAGCTCTCGAGATATGCATCAGAGAATTGGACCAACCCATCTGATTTGAAATCTTGTTTTGCTCGATTGCATGCGTTGATAAAAAGTGTAACAAGACAGTCACAAAGAACTCACAGTCCAATTCTTCATGGAGTCTTGTTCTTATTATCACTCCAACACTTTTACTGCTCTCGTTTCTCCTCTCCGCTTTTCAGCGGTCCTTGTGCTACTCCTGGGCTTACAGATTATGCTCCTTCATATGCCATTAACATCTCAAATGATACTAATGCCCTATTGCATGTCAAACCATCCTTATCTCTCCCATTTCAATCATTTTCTTATTTACTCCATCAACTAAGTGCGCTTTACAACAGCGGCAGTCATAATACTCCTGAATGTAATCGCACTTCATGTAATCGCTCAAAAACCACACGCCGAATTTTAGTGCTTCACTTTGCTTCCAATCCATGCTATGAATCATCCTGCACATTTCTGTCATTCTGTTTACAAAACGCTGCGAGATTTATTTCCAGGTTAGCCAGTTTGGCAGTAAAGGTCATAAAAGCCTCGCAGTTTCCCCTCATTAGTCATTTTATGAACAATTTCTGTCCCATTTCTTGCAAATTTCTTGCACTTGTTCGAAGTTTAAGTGTCGTATGAAATGCTTTCGTTGCTTTTAGTGGAGTTAAAAGTTACGTGGTTATATGTGATCTTTTGAGTTGTATGTAATTATCTCATAATGTGCATTGCACTGTAGTAGAGAGAGTTCTTACTGGTAAATGATAATCGTGGAAATGATAATAGTAATCGTAGCAGTGAGAAGTCAAACCAGTTTTCCCATGACGGTCCATTTCGGTCGTCACACCAACTGCGTTCTATCCTTTTGCATTTCCCACAGCACTGAATCATTTTTCTCGTTTCCGTGCCCGCCTTTTCATTTCTTTCGCATTTCAGGCATATTTCATTTACATTTTAATTCGATTTATAACTCATAAACAAAATATTATTTTATATCCAGTTGTTACATGTCAGGGAATTCTAAAGGAGAGTAATCATTGTTCACCTTATTATTTATAATCTATTCTCTAATGGATTTTCTTATGCAAATCCAACTAATTTACACGTATTCAATTTATGTTTATTCAGTCATGCTTCTGTTTGCTTTAATAGGTTTATTGTTTAATTGTGGTATTAACTTTTTCCATTACCGAGAAATGAAGGCAGCAGTGAAATTCACATCACAGGGTGTGTTTGCAAAACTGACAGGAGTAAATCCAGTTTATTTCATTACGATTATTGAGTTAAGACAATGTGAGAACGGAACACAGGAAAATAAATTGAGTGTTTTCGAGTGGATGCATAAATTATTTCAATGAGACACACAGGCAATAAATTACTCGCCATCAAAAATGTCGTTATTTATTCTATCCAACCTCTTCATATCAATCCATATTTCCTAATTCGCAGAAAATTATACAGACTGTAATTTTTGAAAAGATAGGCTTTTGTAGTGTAAAAGCTGTAAATTATTATGTGAACATTTATTCGGCTCATAAGAACGATGTGCATGTTTGAAGAAAATGTTTATCTTCAATTTATTACTTTTCCGAACAAATAAGTTTGCATATTGTGAGTTCATTTACTTTAAACAGATCAGAGAGCTACGTAGAACGTAAGATCTGGAATGCTTATTTTATGCATTTAGATTTTACATAACTGCATAATGTGTGTGACAGCTTTTGTGCTTAATCATCATGAATCCCAATATGTGTGATGGAGCTACAAATGATGTTTCCATAACTGTTTGGGTGATATTTATATTTTTGTTCCTACGCTGATTTCACACGGTGTAACAGTAAAGAACTTTAATTAAAAAAGATAAATAAAAGAAGATTTCAGTATAGATTTTAAGGAAACAATGGATGAAATTAACTTTAATTCAACACATTAAGATTAAGGAATGAAAACTTGAATTAACTCTAATTTATTTTTATATTTACAGCAACATCGATGTTCGTATTCAGCAGGCTGAACTGGAATACGAGTTGGAGAGGGAGGAACTTAATCTGATGAACTTGCAAGAAGAACGTCGGAACCTTCACACGATTCTCGATGACAATGACGCTTTCCAGAAACGAACAGAGAATTCTCTTTTCGCGTGAGTTGCTTTACATCTCCCATCTCTTCTGTCTAATTATTTGTCCAAATGAGCCCCCACATTTTAATAGGCAAGCTGCATGATACGTTTTTCTGGAGATCAGGGTGAAAAGAAAACGACAACAGAATATTTATTTTACAGAGAACTTCCTTGTTATTTCCTTAGTGCAATTGCAAGTTGCATTGCACGATATAGGCACACCCTTTGCCTTTGCTGACGATTTAGCCAGACACACAACAGGGGATGATAGCCTAGTCAGACAATAATAGTCCACGCCAGGATTACTCATAAGTTAAGGCTGTTGTTAAAGGCAACAAGGATGAGAGTTGTGTGCAGAGTTTCTGTGTGGTTGAAGATGTGAGGATGAATGCACCAGAAACCAGAATGAAAACCACGCAACTTGTTTTTGGAATGCAACAATGACTTCCGTCGGACGTAGAGTTGAGTCATTGTCATTATATCATCACAATCATCAGACTTTAGCAACGGTCATGGTCAGGTCTACGGCAAGTGAGTCAGTTCTGTCGATTCTGCCCTGTTGCACTTCCACCATCATCATGTGATGTGCAGATACTTGTTCAGAACCACATAAACAACCGTCGGAAAATAATAATATTATTATTAAAACAATTATATTATATAAATATATTATGTATATATAAAAAGTTGAGTCTAGTCAAAGACCTACTACTCTGGTATATACGTGGCTTACGTTGATACATGAATAGCTCGCTATAATGGAAAACGAGTTGTGCTTTTTCAATTCACAGTTCTCCCGGATATCATCAGTAGCCGATTATTGCATTTGGTATCTCTGTGTGGAAAAATTTAATTGCATCAACTTAAGTAGATAGTGATAGAGCCGGTATTGAAACAGTTAGAAAATTTAAAACAGAAATAAATCAAAGATACAATGAAAAATGTAACATGAGAATCCATTTGAGATAAATTTCACAGCAAAGAAAAACATGAAACAAGTTTGGCGTTCGTCGGTGTCAGTAAAATCAAATGGCTTCGCTTTATCTCTAATAACAATTGAACCATTCATTCGATTCAGATTCAGATAAAATCTCACTTCACCTGAATAACTCCTTCAAAAAATTACTTTGTGGTCATTACTCTTTTTAACCATGATTATTATCACCCAATTTGTAAATATCAAAAAGCAGTACAGTTGATGAGTCTACCAAGTTTTACACTGACTATAGATAGTTTGAAAGAATTATATTATTTGACTACTGTAGGTAAATGGAGAAACTTACATAACTTTTAAGTTATGAAAAATTGGTAAATAATTTACCAGAACCCGTTACTGGCTACCAAGATTTAAGATGCGTTAGAATTTTAATATTTTGCCATTAGTAAGGTGTAATTACCTCTTTGAAACATAAATTAAAATTTTAGTGCTAATGATTTCTTCTTTGGATCTTAATTCAAAATGTTTGTACATAATTGCATTTAATGCATGATCTCATGTTATGTGTTGATATGTTGTTCTGTTGACATGGATAAACTTGATTAGAATCTTAACTAGAAATTAATTCGTTGAATGAGAGGAGCATTATTTTATGTGAGCATTGCATTGTAGTGACAACATGATGGGTGTGAAACAAAAACTCATAAAAATCAGAGTGCACAGTTTGGCGTATGAATTTGTAGCGTAGTGGTAGCAGTGGTGGTAGGAAGAAAACAATATTTCATTAGATTCCCGTGAGACTCGTGTCATTTATTCTGCTGATTGTGAGTTCGTAATTGCTTTTCTGACTTTGAATAGAAAATCTTTATATTATCTCTCTCATGATTTCAACCTCTGCCATTCTCTGCCCTCTTTATTTTCCGCGGGTGCTGAAGGGTGGCGTGTGCACATTATGCAGTTCATTTAAGAAACATTTCGTGTATGTACAGTTTTAGTTGCATAATAATAATAATATTATTATCTATTACGCATATTACGTGCCTGTACCTGTTTATCATTTATTATTTCCAAGAAGAGTCCAATTTAAAAGATTCAGAAAAGGTTTCCTGTGGGATGAGTTACAAGACAGCCGGAGAGACAGGACAGGAGTATGAAGGCTCGGCCGTCGTAAATCTTTTTTTTGCGTAAATGAAGTTAAGTCCGTTTCATTTTACGAAATGTCATACAGAAGGATTCGTAGCTTAATACTAGCAGGGCATAAAACAAGACCTGCTTAAGCTCAGCCACTCCAACCCAATCAGAATTCATTAAGTTCATGTTCACCTATTGTCATTGTCAGGGATAATTTATTAGAATATTATACAGGCCTTTTATAATTGTTGGGCACAATTCTAAGCAAAGGTTTCCATCCAAAGTCAGAGAAGTCTTTTAAAATGTTATCTGTGCAAGGAGTACAAGTAACTTAAAACGCAATATGCAGTTTGCATGACTTTGACTATGGCAGAGTTACGTCGATTATTTAGTTCCGTTTCGTTTGTTTCAATATTTGCTTGCGGTTCAATTTGCGACGATTTTGTTTTATTACTTTGAATATATAATTTCGCCATTTACAGTTACCATTTACGAGAGTTCCTTTCATAAAGAACAATCGAGTACCATTGTATTTGTCCGTGGAACTATATTCATATTACAATCTGAAAATTACTTCAACCTTTGAATTATTTAGTCAGCTTATATAAGTAATATGGCACAAACTCATAATAACCTAACCTGTCCTGTATTATTATTATTCATAAGTATTCTTCTTCTTCAGACCAAGAAAACATTAACTTGGATTTTACAATAGAACGAGCAGCCCAATGGTCTTTTCAGCAGCAGCCGTAGGTATTTACTTTAATATTATAATACAATACGTGTGGGATTGCCAGCATGATAAAACTACATAGAGATGTATATAATGTGTACCTTTGTGTAAAAATTTCTCATTCGTCACAAAAATGCATTACTGTACTAAATAACAAATGTAGTATAAAATAAAATTATGCAAGCCTGCGAATAATATCAGAAGTTCCTCCATAAAAATAATAAAATTGTTTTTGTGGATCTGCAATGTATACCAAAGGTGATAAAAATAGTTCAGGCTTGATAATGTTTAGTGCGGTGTTTATTGAGTAGTAAATGTCATTTCAGGGGCAATCTTAACCATCTCGGCACGGCAACACCAATGATGGCAGTCTATACAGGTAGATGGGAACCATAAGATAAATAGAGTGCAAAATAAACGATGATTGGAGGTTAGAGGGTAAATGAGACTTGCTAAACCCATTGTGTGCATAGTGTCAGTGTGTAGGAAATGTAAATGTCTTTTTCATATAATAACGTTTAGTGAATGGAAATGTTTATTTTAATAATTATGATCTAGTTGCAATAGTTGAAATACAAACAATGGAATATTCAGTGAAGTGGTGCACGTAATAACAGCAATAAGAAAGAACAGTTACAATTAAACATTTTTAGATAGGCTGTGATCTGACCCCTTAGTGTATTTGTATATTAAAGCGTTTGCATATGCAGTATACAGATGCAGAATAAAGTATAAAGTATAACAAAATTTCTTGTGTAATGGTTGGATAAATTATGAGAGTAGGTTTTGAGAAGCGTTGCGTAAAACCGGTTTAATGTGTGCAAGCATTGTTTCTTTAATATTTCTCCGTGATCCGTTGTTGTTGTAGGTACTTGTCGTGTAGGCATGCAAAATGTAATCCCTAAACAATGAAGTGCACAATTTGAAGATGTGGACAATCTCAAGTGTTATATACGAAGCTATATGGTCTCAACTCAATTGTTGTACTAAAATGATGAATATAATTTTCAGATCGTTGCCTTTGAACATTTACGTGGCGATGCATTCGTTCGAAGTTGTGTACGATGCTCAAGATCCGTCTTTCACTGTAGGCAAAAAGGAGGACCGAACAGGAACGTATGTGACATGGACCAGAGATGACCTTAAAACGCTTAAGAGAGGGGACAGGTAATTCACCACCTCCTCCTGACTTACTTTTCTTCCTGCACGCACCATCATCATTCTTATTGTTATTTTAATGATCACACGGTGATTTATTTATTTACGAGTTGCAAATTGTAATTGGTTAATAAATGTGTAATTGCAGGATAGTGGAAATAAATGGAACAATGGTTGTGTCCAAAGGCGTCAACCGCGTCGAAGAATTTTGGGTGGAAGAGGACAACCACGGAGATGAGATTAGCAGTGAGATTGAAATCGGCTCACATCCCCTCAGAATTGTTGTGATGCGGACGCCGCCGCCGCCTCCGCCGCCTCGTGCTCCAAATAGAGAAATCCATGTACGGCCTTCTTTAACGCTAATCCAATTTTCCTTCTCAATTTCATCCTTTCTATAACCAAACTCTTTTTACAAATAAGTGTCGTCCACTAAAAAGTAAAAAGTCTTTCCACACACAATAACGCGCTTCCAAGTTCAGTCTCCGTCGAATGGAATGAAATTAGTGCGAGACAAATGTTCGCACATTCATTCTCAACCACAACTACTGGACTGCCACTCACCATCTCATAAATTCTCACTTTAAGGCCATTTTTTGAATTGCATCATCTTGGAACAATAATTGTCTTTCATTCTGCAGTCCACATTCTGCAGCATGGCTAACAGTGAGAGGAGCAAAGATTAAAAGTGTGGGCTGTTCATAATATTTCTGTAGTTTGCCACAAACCATGTCGTATATGTTCGGCTTATGCTCGTCTCTCGTTTCTATGAGACTGTGCTCGTTTGTTTTCCTCGTAGATCATTTTGCAACTGCAGAACCATAACAGTACACACTTTCCCGAGGATAATAAACAACAAAATACCAATTTATTAGTAATTGTGTCTCATGCAAGAACCACAGGTTAAAAAATTATGCAAATACGGTTGGCTTTCATTTAAAACTGTTTATGTTTTAAGCAACTGAAAACGTGCCACTTTAGATGAGACGGTTGATTTTACATGCAGAAGCTCGTCCAGTTACTCTTGTTATGTATGCAGTAGTAAATTAGTGTGCGCTTATCTTTTATGAGATCTGTATGAATTTGGAAATCATCAAATGATAATGCTTATCTGGAAATCTTTAATTTCGTATCGCACATAACTAACGTGTCCTTGACTGAATTAACCAGTCAAATGTAAATCATATCAGATTCAGGCTGATTAAAATAGTTCTAAGAAGGATTGTTATCTTTCTACACACTCTGTGCTTCAACTACGCAGAGAATGAATTCACATTCATACATTGATGACAAGCAAGTGTTTTGAGTGTAGGTACTGACGAAAGACGTGCATTCATATATAAGTAGTGTCTTTACTTTCGCATTGACTTGCATTGAAAAAAGCAAGCGGTATGGTAAGAGGCTAACATTATAGGTAAGTCGCAGGACGGACTCCCTTTTACGTGTCTCATCTCCTTATGAGACTCCAAGTTGAATAACTTAAAATAATAAATCCAAAATTGCAACTCCCTTCGTTTCTTCCTTCTTTTTTATTGTTTTAAAAATAACTTGGCTGTGCATGAAAGGAAATACTCACTAGAAGTTCATTTTCATATGCGCTGCTATCTCTCCCATGGAATATAATGTACGAATGCATATTGTGAGAAAGTGTATCGTCATATTATTCGTATTATTACAGTAGCCTAATTGGGTATACTATTTTGTCATCGTAAAGAATAATTATTCTGCAAGAGTGTCCTTTGCCACTGCTAAAGGCTTTGGACAGCGTGTTGTATGTGTGGCTGTAATTGATTGCTCCATCGGCCTTATTCTCGTCAGTTAACTCTTCTGCATTGTACTACATTTTTATTTTATACATATATTATATCCAGTCTGCACAAATATATGCTGTTTAATATACCCACTCTTACCTTACTATAATATAATGATTGCTAATTCTATCTTTCTGTGTGCCATATCAATCACACATATGAAGATTCTGAATGTTTCAAATTATTTATGGTTTGCAATATTGTAAAAAACCTTAGATTCAGATATAAAATTAATTTGTAGGCTTCTTTCATTAAATTTTGAATGAGAAACCGTCTTTTTATACTGATTGTTAGTGAATATAGGCATTTTTAGTCTCGGGAATCTTTTCCCTTGTGATTCTTTGACCATTCACACACCAAGCTCACTTACGAGATCTCGAAATGAATGTGGGCTTGTGGACGTATGGTATCTGCGTGTAAATACGTGTGGCTGTGTCATGTGTCAGCTTTGACTTATATTTCTAGGTGTGTGATGTTATTTTTGTTTGAAGTGTTCTAGATTAATGATGATGATGATTAGGTATTGTATGTAGGTGTGCTAATATTGATAAGAAAACATTAAAAGAATGTTGATGAGTGACAGATGAATAAGAAGAACTTTGATTTTCTCGTGTAGTCATGTCAGATTTAATCTGACAAGATCTTAGAGCACACAGCGGTAGCCTAAAATACACGTACACAAGCTTATGTAAAGTGTAACATCAAAGTGCATGCTTTGCATTTATTCATAATATTGCCCATACTTACTTACTGATGAGACTACAGTATGTTCACATATATCGAGCTAATTTACAACCTGAGTTAAAAATTTTCTGTTTAAAGGTACTCATTAGCATTGTACAATCCTTGTGTTGTGTTATGAAAGTATACGAACCTACGCAAAAAATGCGCTGAGTCATTTCATCTTCCTTAACATTTTATGGTATTAAATTGCACGGAAAACTATATTAGTGCTAAAATATTCATGCTGCATGTCTTTATTGCTATCTATGTAAATGTTAGTAACTTCATTATAGGCAATATTGTGTGTCCCCCCTCATTTGTCAGATTAAACTTTTTACGATTGTTGATATTACTTTAACTAACTCACTCGGCCTTTTGATGAATTGTTATTATTGGATTTTATTTCGGCTGAACATGTCATAGTAGATAAATTCTTTGACACTTTGACTGTAAGAGAATTAATATTGTATTCTTCAAATTGTACTAATACGAATGTTATTTTAACTTTTGCAGACTTTGAAGGAAGAACTTGCTCTCGTGACAGCCAAACTGGAGCAAGTGAACGTGGAGAAGCGAGATGTTCATTCAGTGTATCAAAAGCTACAAAAAGAGAACCAAATACGAGAAGACGAGACTGAAAAGTTTCGAATGGAATCTGACAAAATATTAAAAGAACGGGACAATTTACGGACGGAATCTGTGAGACTTAAACATCGAATTTCCTATTTGGAAGAACAAGTTACAGATTTACTACACAGAAAAGAAATAAACGGCTCACAGTCTGTAACTGTCTTTCAAAAGGGAAATCACAAAACTATCGTATCAGAACCCATCAGTAAATCTTCATCAAAAGCTCACAGTCAAAATCGCTCAAGTAGTCCCAGTCGACCTCCTAGTGTTGCATCTTCAAGGTAAAAATATCAATCACAGTGTTAATTACAATTTTAAAACTTTTGCTCATGAATTAATTAAGTTTATATTTAATTAAGCTCTTTGTGGCAAATTCATAATTAATTTTCTATTTTTTATAAAAAGAAACTGTGACAGTCGTCAAGCTCTCAAGACGCGTCTGTGGGAAACGTTCCGCAGAGCAACGACGAGTGATTCTCGTTCTGTGTGCTCCGTCGATTCAAATAAACCAGGAACAGAGAATGGCTACTTCAGAAAACGATCTTCAGAATCGAAAGCCAAAAAGAATAAACCTCTTCCGCCAACAAAACCCATTCGACTTTCTTTACAGCGAGCTACTAGCACAACCAATGTATACTCAACAGAGGTACCGGAAATGAATCCTGGTCTTAAGCGATCGAATTATTCTGAAAATACTCTGCTTCCGGATTGGACATCTGAAGATATTAGGTCTGAGCCCGAAAACAACAAGAAACGGAGTGGAAAGCATCATGGAATTCGGTGGCCCTCTCTGAGACCTGCAAGTAGCATGAGCTACACAATGGGAAACAGAAGTAGTGCTGTGGCAAAGTTTTAGTGACATTGTTCTGAAAACATTTTGGTGAACCAAAGTTAACTGTATGATGGTGGTTCATGTGTGCAGAGTAAATCCATGGTGTCTCCAACAAGTGCGGAATGTGCTATGAACAGATATTATTAGTAGAGTGTAATGTATACGTCAGTCAATTTAGTTACAAGTGTCCCTGTGAAAGTGAAGCAAATATTTTTTCATGTTCCGAATGCAAGTCGTGTAGGTATCCATTTTATTTCTGTGTAGACTGAAAGTGAACTACGTTGTATCACTGTGCATTCGAGAATGGAAAATTCATACATGAGCGAATGAACTAATTTTAGTAAAGTGGCCTGAATCCAATAAAATATTTTATTCTAGTTCCGCGATATGTCTCAACTAGAAGAAACAATTTTGCCCAGTTTGTAATTGACACTCGTTCCGGTTGCTTTACAAGGGTTTGTTAGATTTACCCTGTTTAAAAGTTTTATAATATATTAATATTGTCATACTAAGAGCGTGTCTGTGCATACTTTACATAATGTCTCATGTGTAAAAAATGTACAATAAATATAATCATGTCTGTTAATATGTTGTTATGCTATACTCATGACAGGTTGTAAAATTTTCAGTGTAAGGAAATCAAATGTACATAAAGACGTATTCTACGTTCCAAATGAAAGCTCCGAAATTGTTAAACAGGTATCAAATTTTAAGTAGAACTCAAATGATTCTATATAATTAACAATTCGGATGCTTCATTTATATAGCTTGGCTTTTGTATAAGAATAACGTATGAAAGTGTAGCACGTAGAATCGTAACGTCTGTGAAATGAAAAATCTGGTTATGTTTCCGTGATTTAATGGTCATTTGTAAAATGCGCATTCAATTGAATTTTAGATTAAAAATAAATAGATTGACGTTTTTAATGTTTACCTACGGTCTATTATTTAATTATGTATTCAAGGAGTACACCAAGGAAACTATCATACATGCTCCATTGCTTCATGATTCCACAATTTTTTGGACTGTGACCCTGTAACTAACTAAGTTTAGGATCTGCAGTTTCTGAAACTTTGCAACCAGCTTTAATTTCAGACGTTGTCAGGAGTCAGAACCGGTAACAGCAGGCACGTACAATTGGGTACTCGCCCAATGAGTGGAGCTTTACAAAAGTAGAGCTGGTAAAATAAATAAGAAAAACATAAACATGAAAGGCAATATAAAAGTAACCAAGTATAATATTATTCAACATACATTTTATGACTTTACAAAGGTTGAGTTAGGTTTTTGTTCATTTCATATAAACGTACATAGTATATAGGTATATATTTACTGGTAATGGCACAATGGTAATTTCTTAAAATGCTTAATACTAGATTATTTCCTTTGTACTGAAAATGGCTTTCACACGCACTAAACTATTTATGGCAACAATTTTATCATTGAACTGTATTTTTTAGAGAGTATTATGTTCCGGAGAAGGCACTTATATTGAAGACTTTGGTTCCAGTGCAGTACATTATTTTGATTCAGTTGCTGCTTGAGTCTAATTTCCAATAAAAATGATTAATACTTGAGACTTGAGATGTTTAAAAATGCCGAGAATGCTACAAAATTGTTATTAAAAATAATGTTTTATAATTTACCAGTTTATTCAAGCCCCACTGAAGATAATCTGATTGAGTCGCCGCTTCGTACTCGTCCACCAGATCCTGTACGACATTTCGTGAGTCATCCAGCTCATCCAAATTTTCACTGAAAATTTCCTCCTTGCGAAATTGATCAAGAAAAGCTTCCCTCTTGCGTAGCTTATCATACTGTTGAAGTGCTCGGGTAAACAACTGATAGTAGTATACCAAATATTAGTCACAAACAATCAAATCTACTAATGAATAAGAATTAATCCTCTTATAATATAGTTAGATATCTTACGGAAGATATATTCGTGTGATTAGCCAGCATTAACCCAGAGACACGGTTGGCTGTCTCGATGTAAGGAGACTTTCGAGATAATGCCACTTGAATACTAGCAGGGCTCCAAGTAATGAAATCAGCCAATTTTCTTTCCCGAATGCGTTGGAGAGATTTATGGACTTGGCCTGGATCGACCTCGCCCTAAAACACACAAAAGAAAGTTAGACCACTCGAATTTCGACATTCGTGGTAACAAATCTCAGAGCACACAAAATAATAAATGAAAATTATTAAAATGTAAAATGAAACTTTAGACATGGATGATGGATGATTACTTGGATTATATTCAGGATGGATATGTATTTGTGATGACCAGTGCGATCGTGAGCGGTCGACACCATCATATTTTTTGGCTGTAGTAGCCGACGCATAACATCTAGTACTGTGGTTTTACGAATCGATGAGCCATCAGTATCGGATGTCAACGGTGTGTATCCAGTCATTAAAAAATGCAGACGAGGTGTCGGTATGAGAGGCGAAATGAGGCTAATGAGATCATTATTCATGTAGGACGGATATCGAAGGGTTGCAGTGCTTACAGACATGATTGTCGACACAAGAGAATTAATTTGCGTGAACGACGGATTCTCAATATGCAAGCGATCAGACGCGATCCGATTCAACGCGGTATTATCCAAGACGACAACGCAATCTGCGCTTTGGGTCAAACGTTTGAGTGTCAGCAGAGAGTTGTAAGGTTGTACAACTACGTCACTGAAAAAGTGAAAACAAAAAACAGACATTAAATTGCTTCTTCGTATTAAGAGCACAAAACTGAATTTAATATAAAGCTGAATATATATTTGTGATTATTCAGAAGTAAGTTAGTGACAAAAACATAATATCCGACATCCGACCCTCTGAGCAAGACATTTTGTGTTAAAAAAACTAAAGCAATTTAATTAAAAAATTAAATCACCTTATTTCGTCTTGATTCGGGAATACGCTGTACGTTTGAATTAATTTCTTCGGGAAACGATCAGTCAGTTTTTCGAGCATGTAGGATCCCATACCAGAGCCAGTACCCCCAGCAATGGAATGGCACAAAACAAACCCCTTCAAAACACACAATAATTATTAAATATTTGTTTTATTCGAGTATGATTAGTAGTTCTACGTATTGTCTAGTTTTCAAAACTAAAAATTTACTTCCAGGCTATCGCTTCCTTCAGCCTCCCGATCAATGATATCAAAGATTTCTTCATGAAGGCCTTTTCCCCGACCATATCCTGCTGCCCAGTTGTTTCCTGCTCCCCCACCGTCTTGTGACAAGAATACGTTCTCCGGATTATACAACTACATAATACAAAAATATATATTACAATTAGGTTAGTTGGGTAATACGTAATAACATTCATCGTCGAAACCGTGTTCTATTAGTTATAAAGACTTGTTGTTTGTGTAATTTGATTTGTTTTCTATAATTAATTAAAATTGTATATTTATTAAAACTTTCTTTATGTGATTTACCTTGGAATAATTTGATTGCAGAATGTGGTTGATCACACGGGGTTCTAAATCCAAAAGCACAGCTCTTGGAATATAATGTTCGTCGTCCGCTTGGTAAAAGAATACATCTTTTCGGTCGACCCCTTCTTTTACATGCGGTTCTAAAATGCCTTCTGGGTTTATTCCATGCTCAGCACACAATTTTTTCCAAAATTCAAACCCAACTATGAAAGAAAGTAAAGAGCAAGTATTAATTAATTGTTGGTTTTGTTGATAACTCTAACTCTCTTACAGTGTAAGATTTACACAGAGAAAAATATTCAGATTTTAATTTAAGGTTTTATTATTGTTGATTGCTGATTGTATATCTATCACTTAATTAGTTATACACGCCAATAAACTATTCATTGTTTAGAATAGTGAATAGTTATACTTTAAAAGCAGATATATACCCAGGCAAGTATATTGCTTAAATGTTGAATGTGAGAAAATACAAGTTGCTAACATGTAACATTCAACATTTGTATATCCTAATACAGCTTGCACCTGATGTTTTACAATATAAATATATTAACAGTCAACACAATCAACATGTTGAAATTAATTATAGACGACGAAATAATGTAAAATTGAATGAATATTTAAAGTTTCTTAATTTGTAATTGTAGTTTTGTAATATTTGCAATCGTAACTTACTTTGATTTCCGCACTGTCCCAACTGCAACGTAATCATTTCACACGGCATGATGTTTGATAAATTGACAATCGATGATTGATAATTGACAAGTGATGACTAAAAAAGTGACAAGTGATGACTGAGTGATAACTGAGATGAATATAAAAAGGTGTTTTGTGCAAGTAAAAATGTAAGTTTGAGAGTTTGAGTAGTTGGGTAAGTTGAAAGTACAATACAAACAACAAACCACGAGTATTGTCAAATGATAAAAGACTGGCGGCTGAGATCGAGGTGAATGTTGAATGACAGTCACAACTCACAAGTTGACTGTGACTGACTAATAATGATACTGATATTAATGAATACCAAAAGCAGGCCACACCACAATAATTGTTACGAATAAAATTGTTGGAACCAGAATTGCGAGGATGATTTCACGATCTAAAATGTTATAGATTTCGTTGCAAACGAAAATGAAAGGTAGAGCAGACACCCAAACCGCAAAAGTGATGTACCCAAAACGCAAATACGGCAGTATATAATAGATTACAAAGTCTGATACTTCAGAATCCGAGAAAAACGCTCGGCTGCAGAGGAAAAAGAAGATTGATAACAAGGTAGTGAAAATTATCAAGATGTATAATGCAATTAAAGATTGGAACCAAATAGTAAGGAACTTCCACCACCGCTCAGACATTTTGCGCGCACTATTTGTTCGCGGTTTTCACAATGTAACTTCTCTGCACACATGTCTAATAGAAGGGTTGTACAACACAAATCTGACAGCACAGCTGAGTTTTTTGCAGTAGTTGTTAGTTAGTTTCGACGGGGTAATGGGATAAGAGTATAAGACTAATCCCGACGGTGGTCGATCAAAGGCATCCGACCCACTGATAGCGAAGAGAGCCGACCTTTACCTTAGGATCACCACCAAAATTTTTATAACGCAAGCGAAGAGACCCGATACTCGCGGTTAGCAGATGTTATTCGCGGAAAGACCCAACACCCGATACCGAAGAGACCCGAAAACTAGAATACGGTTTTGAACCGGTTTATTGTTCATGGAGTCTGTATGCTGTATACACAGCATAACAGATGGATAGTATCGCGGGTTTATTTGCGCATGTGAAGAAAAATTACTGAGTGAGCTTGCAATGCAATGGCACCCGACCAGGTATTACACTCAAGACATAACACAGTATATATTCGGATGACTTCAACTCTTAATGTATACTGAACAAAAATCTCCGCCACGTTAGAGTTCAGAAAAATTTCTACTCATAGCATACACGGACGTATGCATAATAATGTTATTCCGATTGAACGAGTGGTTAACAAAATCATGCAAGTGACTAGCTGTCTTCTCAACCGTCCTTCCGAGAGTTCTTAGGACTCTAAGGTAGGAGGTTGAAAACTCAACAAGGTTTATTGTAATTCATTGCAAGCATAGGATTTGGTTAAGATAACTAATCCAAAAATTGCCAAAAGTGTTTTTGCTGACTGCTTTACAATGCTAGCAACCCACAGCGCAGTCCCATTCATAAAAGTGTGAAGATATCCGAATATGTCATAAATGTGCAAATTTATTCGAATTTTATCGAATTTTATAAGCATCAAAGTTCGTGTAACTATTCAATAAATATCTTGTCAATTCCAAACAATAAGTAATTAGTGACAGAAATTTTAAACATTTATTTCATTTCGATTGAGTAATTATTGATTATTGATTTTAAATGCATTCAAAGATTAATACATCGATGAACTGACAATCAGTATGCTTTATAATAATTTTCCAGCAATGATTTTAATACAGCTTTTGTACTGTAGGAATTGTAGGTAACATGCTTTATTATTCGTTGGTTTTGGTGAGAAAATTAATTAATGCTAGTGTGTTAGTGTCATTCAAAACTAACTAAACTGTTACAACTGTAACAAATGATACGAAGTAGCGCCAGCCAAACTTAATTGTCTAAACTGCATTTTGAAAGCGTAATATTTAAAATTAATATTCAACAATCAATCTAACTAATTATTCAGAATGTGGAAAGTATCACCATGAATGATATACTTGATGGTGGATATCTACCAGATTTAATCTGCGAGAGAGCCGACGATCGGATATCCCGTAATATCTAGTATTATGCTGTATAATTTTTGTACTCAGACGTCGGACAGTCGGACAGACAGACATCATACCTATTCCTATAAAGTAGCTGACGCTACTAAAAGCTGACGCTACCAAATAAACGGTTTCAGTAATGAAACGAACAGTGACACTGTGATTTGAACTATAACACGGCAACATTAACTGTTACATCGACACGTCAACTGTGAAACCGTGTTAGCAGCAATCATTACCTGGACTGGTACATGAATTTAAAAATATCATGTCATTTAGCCGAAATATTCAAGCAATGGAAACCTTCAAATTCAAAAGAGGTTTTAACTTTCAAGCCATAAGTAAACTTCGCATAGCAGTGCAGACTTATGAGCAGAGCCCGGATAAGCAAGCTCCAAAAAGGTTAAAAATAAGCAAGTTTAAGCTCTTAAATTGAACATTAGGCTTAAATACATGTGGAATAAATAAACTGTTAAGCTCTTAACCGAGGCATAGGTTTAAATACATAAATACATAAGTCCTAAAAAGTGAAAATAAGACTCCTCGGATTTGGACTTTTTATATCCTGAAACAAAAAACTACGAGCCAGAAGCAGGGCCGGCCATTATTGCCACGTTCGAACCGTTCGTCCGAACAGGGTCACAGTGGTAGGGGGGTCGCAAAATTTTGGAAGTTAGACTAGATATTTCCGAGAATTTATAAACTCAATAAAATAAAAATGTTATAACTGTTTGTTTGCTGCAATTTTAGTGTCTTACCTATCTACGTAGTATAATGATGACATAACTGTTAGGGTTTCACACTCTATCTTTTTAGCTTAACATGAGTTTTAGCAGTTCAGACCAGACAGTGAAGAATTATTTTCTTTTTATATAAATATCCTCCTAGCCTAGCTAACTAGGTAAGTTATGTATTTATTCACAATATTTAGATTATATACAGACTTTCACTAGGCCTTAAACCGTCTGCTCCAGCGGATGCAATGTAAGGATGTATACAACACAGGAACACACACAATACCAGCACCAGGCTGGAAATACTGCAATCAGAAGTGATGTAGTCGTTCTATTTGTCTTCGTTAAATGAAGATGCAAGTTGCGAAGGAAGGTATTTTGTTCATTTTTTGGTATGATAAAATTTTCATAGTACACAAAAATGGCATATTATTTAATTTATCGCGGTAACTAACAAAATAATAATTGATCCGTATATTTATTTCATACAGATCATTCGGACATGCAGGTTTTCACTGAAGTAGTCGGAGACCAAAAATATGAAATAGGCTGCCTCCGATATTGTCCCCTCAAGTGCCCGTTCTTAGACGTAGCTGTAGCCTTAGAGTTGCGGCCAAGGTCCGAAGAATTAACTTTCATTCTCGTATTCGCCCTTTGGGGAAGATAGCAATGGAAAAATAAGCAATTAAAATCCGCAAACTTTCATGGAAGCACTTTCAATATTGCACTACAAATGTTAAAAATTATGTAAAGGCTGTCACATGTGCGAACTGCATGTAATTTTTTTAGCACCTAAGTTGGAACCAATTTTTGCCGCCGGAAAGGAAATAATTCCTCAAAGCCTAGTAGACTCTGTTGCATCATCAAGTAATTTACAAGCCCTTTTAAATCTTCATTTAGATGTCGAGGATTCGACGATAAATGAATTTGAAATTGTATTGCAGAAATTCATCATGGATTTAAATGATCCAAACTTTGTTGCATGCGTATCAATGGAAGCATGTGTCATATTATGCAGTTTAATGCAACGTGCAAGTGATTCAAACCGATTACTTGCAGAATTAAAAAAAGTAATTCCAGTTGCAACACAAACAGAAGAACTTGTGAGACTCAAGAAGTTGGTCAGAAACAAGGAATCGCCGTTTCTTCAAGTGAAAGCTCACCACACCATGATACACAGCAGCATGAGTAAGAACTAATTTAAGAAGTAAGAAGTTTTTGTGGAAGAAGTAATTTGAGAAGAAGTTTTTGTGGAAGAAGTAATTTGAGAAGAAGTTTTTGTGGAAGAAGTAATTTGAGAAGAAGTTTTTGTGGAAGAAGTAATTTAAGAAGTAAGAAGTTTTTGTGGAAGAAGTAATTTAAGAAGTAAGTAGTTTTTGTGGAAGAAGTAATTTAAGAAGTAAGTAGTTTTTGTGGAAGAAGTAATTTAAGAAGTAAGAAGTTTTTGTGGAAGAAGTAATTTAAGAAGTAAGAAGTTTTTGTGGAAGAAGTAATTTAAGAAGTAAAAAGTTTTTGTGGAAGAAGTAATTTTTCAATGTTGAATAGACAAAATGTGCAGAATTATTTAGTGAATACCTGTTAGAAACGAATCTTAACCCGTCAGCTGCCACATTTATGGTGCCTTAAACATACAGTCTGTATTTCATTCAAATGTTCCTGGATTTCTAATATCAGCCCTAATTATGTTGCATTGAAATGCTCTAAGACACCAGGGTAAATTAATTCCAAATTGGTTAATATCGGGCGAGCAGTAGGTTTCGTAACATGATAATAATCCATAGCAAAAGTGACTGATCGTGAGTATATAAAAGTATACTCTCTCTCTCTCTCTCTATTAACCATTGTCCTTTTCACTGTCGCACCAGAAAAAAGGTAACAAATGTGCAAACAGATTTAAAAATTTGAGCTACAATCGGAATGATATTGACAGTTGTTAGTCTATAATTAGCTCATTTTCATCGCTGAATATTATAGTTACAACTTTCAGATCCCCCCAAATCAGATTATGGATATATCTATCAAATTAGAAATGTAACTGAAAATATGCTTATTGAAAACGACCACATTTTAAAGGGTCTCATTTAGGACGATCCAAATTTTTGCACAGAGTCGCCAGATAGCTATGACCGGCCCTGGCCAGAAGCTTGTAAGTCACAAGCATAAAAAGTCGGTTTTGCTTGCTTATCCGGGCTCTACTTATGAGTGACACTAAAGGACCCAGAGACTTTAGAGTGACACTAAAGGACCCAGAGACTTTAGAGTGACACTAAAGGACCCAGAGACTTTAGAGTGACACTAAA
>JABASD010000635.1:0-64490 GCA_019776165.1 Pogonognathellus flavescens | reverse complement strand
GCAAAAAACATCCGAGTCGGCATTCCGAGTCGGCAACTGTCAGTGTTTTATTTTAGTAATTAATTAATAGGCAGTTTCCATTAAAATAATAGGTGCGTTAAAATATTTCCCTCATAAATTACTTGAATCATTTTATATAATTAGTAATTATATTAATTAACCATTAACCCAATACTATTACGATTGTGTAAACTAAGTAATCACCTGTAACGCAACCCAAGTCGATAGATAGTGATTAGAATCTCCCCCGAAAGCTGCTCGATGTTGAGTCAAAGTATCAAACATCCACGCCCTTGATTGTTCAAAATGAACATCCTTCATTCGAGATTGAAGATAGCGGAATCTTAGTGCTTTGTCATCGGGGAAAAAACTTCGGAGCAATGAAACGGTTTGAAGACATTCTGATAAACCAATGTTGCCGGATGACAATTTTGATAATAAAGCGTGCTGAATTTCACTTTTAAGCTCCATAACTTCATCACAAGTTTTCTGTTAATTTTATAAATATATACCACTTCAACATAACGAATTTATTGATGGAAATCAACCCAACAAAGCAATCTTTAAATTGAAAAACTTACTTTCAGAGCAACAGGTTCGCTGGTTTCGTTTTTCTGCCAATCTTGAACTTTTTGTAATATTTTTATTGCATCAGGAAGCCTTTCTTCGGCCAAACATTTCCGTACAATCCATGGCATATCCAAAGCTAGTGTCAAATCCGATTCTTTTTCAAACAGTGATTCTATTCCTTTCATGCTTGCTGAGAAATCGTTGCATGGACTTGTACAAAATTCTGTCGCACTGGTTTTCATTTTAGGGAATATAGTATCGCTCAATTGTGTGACCGATTTGATTCCTTCATCCAGCTATCAAACATCAAGGACTTTAGAAAGTGAGTACACACGTACTACGTACACATACACTTGTGTAAAGGTACTGGGTAAAAAATAAACTATAATAATTTTAAGTAAATAAACTGTAATTTAATTACACTTACTGAAAATTTAATCAAGTTCGTCGTTTGGGCAGATTGCACAAATATTTGGTAGTTTTGACTAGCCATATCTCTCGTTTGATGTTCCACGATTGCTAATTCTTCGTTTAGCCTTGCAACTTCTCCATCTGCATAGGTAAAAAATAATTTAATAAACTATAACCACGCTTTTTAATTTTAGTATTTTAGCTACCAAAAATTGTTGCAAACTTCACATTATATCTTACTCAAGCTTTCCAGTCCTTGAGAACCCAGACGGGTCAAATACGACAACTGCTCTGGATCTAAAAATAATCATGAAATCAATTTATTAATTCATAATTAGAATATTTTTTACATTCAGTTCATATAAAAGTGTGTATAATGGATGTAGGTCAATAGTTGACAGGCTGCAGGTGTTAAGCAGGGTGTGATAGGATTAGATATTTAGATCCGATTATCCGATATACGATTTGATAATGAGACAAGGGGAAGAGAGGGAGTTCAGATTTGAGAAATTAAGTAAAAATATAAAGATTCTCATAAGCAAAGTTACTAACCGAATAAAAAACTTTGACTTTCATCACTACTTTGTCCTCCTGGCGTGTGTTTAAATAAAATTTCGGCAAACTTTGCGTGATCTTCAGAGGGTTCCATTTCAAATGTTTGCTATTCACGTATTATTTGGTTCAGAGCTCACAACTGCAAACCAGAATAGAATTAGTCCATATCGATATCAATAAATTGAATAAATTGTAGGAAAAGAAAACTTGCTCCCTTTCGTTCGAATGAGCGGTATATTTTTAATCATTTTTCTAAAACATGTTTGGCGCATGTGCAGTATCAAACCCTTCCCCAGATTGGGTGGTTGCTGCAGTCCAGATCGTGCTCTGACCACCTAACCTTCTTTATTCCTTTTGATGAAGCTAAATTGTCTTACTTTATTTTTTTATCTTATGAATGAGTATTATTTGCTATCTATTATTTATTATGTTAATATAAAGGACTTTCTAAATGTCCCCTGAAAAAACATTGCCTTACAATCTCAGCTGTTTACCTCAGACATTCAGAAAGTCCTCTTCCTAATTCATAATTATGTGTATGGGTTCTATGGTTTATCAGAATATCTTATTTCTTATTTAGATTTAGTTTATTTCGAATACTTACAGTTACAGTATAATTTAACAGTTCACTCTTCACTGTTTGCACCGCCTGGACAGTGGACAGCCTGCTTGAACCTAATGATTTGAAATACAAACTCTAAACTTAAATTCAATTAAATGAAAAATTGCCTTTCTGACAGCTGTACTCGTGGCAAAATCTTTGCTGTCTTGCGAAAAACCAAAATATTTTGATTTAAACTTGGTGAAGTTCAATTTCAACGTATGAACTATCACTGCACTTAATTACAGGAAGGCGCTTTTATTCAAATTGGTGCTAAAATAATATGCGCATGTAAACATTGAAAGAACACAATTTATTAGTTGCGAATTCAGTATAAATGGTTTTAGTGGTGTAGTTGGTTTGGTTGTGAATCTTTTGAGTGTGATTGTGTGATTTGTGTAAATCTATTTCATATTTGATTCTTATCTAAGAGCAATGTTGTTATTTTTACTGCCATTTCAGCTGAAAAGAAAAATAGAAATTGTGAAATGATAAATAATTATGCGATCAGTGGTCATCAATGCGATGGGGTTGTGCATGGTAAACAAATTCAAAATTGTTGGTTTTTATTTATATAGTTATTTTATGTTAGTCATTCGTAAAGGATTCTTATTTACTCAAGTTATTTTTTTCATTTCAGGTTTTCAAAACAGTTTAATGCTGAGTATGCTGAATAGTTGTTGCAGTGAAGACGAGAATCAAGTTTAATGAGTAGAAATTGAAACATATTGTAAAGTGGAAGGACAAAGGAGTAAAGCAATGTTGAATGTGGTGACCATTGATCAATGATTACGCTCAACAAAAGACAAACTAAATTGAGAGAAACAACAAATAGATTCCTTATTTATGGCCATAGGTATTATTTATTTTTTTGTTAAACATGCATGAATCAATCAACAATGAGCATTGTAAAATCAATGACATAATACGATTATAAGATGAGTATTTTCTGTCATTTTAGGTGTGTAGAAGAGGTGACTTGTAACCTGGTCATTTAAGGCTGCCACTACAGCAAGTAACATTTTATCGTTTAGTTAATTTGTGGCAAAGAAGAAAAGTAAAGATGGAGAATGAGAAAAGGATTGAGAATGCAAATGCTGAGAAAGACCTAACTGCAGAAAAAGAGTGTACCAATGGTGCACCAAATAATTGTACACAAGGAACCTCTGAAGAATCAAATGATATTCAGTTGCAAACTTCCTCTAGTTCTGACAGTCCCACGTCTTCATCAATCAGACGACGAAGTAGTAACTCGTTAAGGCGAACTTACAGAAATACCCGATCTGGAAACTCTTCTGATAAAGAGAAAGACGCCAGTGATGACGAACCTATGGAACAGAGTGATAATAATGCACCAAAAAATGTTGAAGGTGAACCAGCTGAATCTAATACAGGAGAGGAAATAGTTTCTGATTCCGTCGAAGCTCCAAGCGAAGAATCCGTCGAAATTCCAACTCCAGAATCCGTCGAAGTTCCTAGTCCGGAATCCATCGATACATCGAGTCCCGGGTCCAATCCGTTAAGTCCTGACCCTTTGCATGATGGCACAAGCTCAAGTAGCTCAGACGATTGGGATGTTCACATACCTGAGCACGCCAACGATCTTCCTAATCTGCTATCTCGTTTAAGAGGTGTTCGCCATAATTTTGGTGATTATTCTACTTCCAGCTCATCTAGTGAAGCCTTTGAAGATGTGGAAGAGGAAACTATATCCTCGTCATCTTCAGATTTGACTTTGGAAGATTTGGATGAACCCGGTAAACCTAATATGATAGCATTGAATTTTAATTTGTTGAATGTAACAACGATTTTAAATGGGTGAGTAGAATGTCCATTTATACATAAAAAAGTTACATACATATCACATTGCATGAAGACTTTTAAGTCCGAGTGCTTATAAATGTGATTGGTATTGCTTGTAACTAAAGAATGTTGTGTTTGTTTACAGTAAAATCAGATGATAATGCTCCTGCAACCAAGAAAGCTAAGTCCTCCAAATCGCAAGAACCTATTCCAGCTGTTTTATTAAAGCCAAAACCGAAACACACATGGAATGCGACTAAAGAAATTTTGCAGCGTCAATTGGGGTACTCAGGAAGAGTTCAGCCGCAAGCTGTGGAAATATTTCGTTCGAGGTTTTATGGATCTCTTCATTCTGTTGAGCGCTTGGAACTTATGCATAAATTGGAGGGTCATACTGGATGCGTTAATTGCTTGAATTTCAATTACTCTGGAACTAAGCTGGCTAGTGGGTCCGATGACTTGCAAATCAAAATATGGAACTATGGGTACGGCAAGCTCAATGCTTCATTTCATTCTGGACATCGAGCGAATGTGTTTCAAGTATGTTTTTCATTAAAATAAGCTCATTTTGGTTTAAAGTGTGTATTTTCATGGTGCTAAATAATTTCTCATAATTATTGATTAAATTGCAGGCGAAATTTCTGCCTTTAGTTGGTGTCGATAATATTATTGTTTCTTGCGCTCGTGATAATCAAGTAAGGCTGAACGAATTGAAACCTAGTGGTGAAGTTGGTGCGTCAAGATTGCTAGCTAAACATCGTGGACCTGTGCACAAATTGGCAATTAATTACGAAAGTCCGCAAACATTTCTTACTGCTGGAGAAGACGGTGTCATATTTAGTATCGATATTAGAGAAGAGCAACCACAAAAGTATAAAATAATTTTACGAAGTTTGTTGGAAATTAGATGACCACGGTTTTCTCCGTTATATTAATTGACTTTTGTTTTTGTTGTTTTTAGGATTGCGAAAGTTCGGCAAGAGAGAAACCGGAAGCTAAGTCTTTACAGTATTAATTGCAATCCATTTAATGTTAACGAATTTTGTGTTACTGGCCAAGACCAGTTTGTTCGGATTTACGACTCAAGAAAACTTCCACATATTTCGGTGCCTGTACAGCAAGGTTTTGATGACACTGGAGAGTCCACTTTGAATGAAGTTGTTCCAATGAAGAAATTTTGTCCTCATCGTTTAACTGGATCGAGGACCAAACCTTTTGTGACAGCTGCTATATATAGCTACAACGGAGCAGAAATAGTTGCATCGTATAGTGACGAAAATATATTTTTGTTCGATTCTTCCCATTCTGATGGAGCCGACTATATTAAAGAATACGAGGGCCACCAAAATACTGCAACTAGTAAGTGCTGAAGTTCTTGTAATGGACTTTCATTACCATTAAACAGAAAGAGAATCAAATCGAAATAGCAAAATAATCTAAACGATTGTAATTTTATACAGTTAAGGGCGTCAACTTCTTTGGTGACAGAAGTCAGTTCATAGTGTCTGGGTCAGATTGTGGACATGTATTTTTGTGGGACAAAGAAAAAGAAGGAATAGTAAACTTTTTCAGAGGGGATGAAAATGGAGTGGTACGTCTCTCTCATTGATAAAACAAGTTATATAGTGGAAGCTGCAGAAAGGCGTTTTAATTTTTACGTTATATGTACAGGTAAACTGTCTTGAACCACATCCATCATTTCCAATCCTGGCTACAAGTGGCCTTGACGATGATGTAAAAATTTGGATATCGTCTAACGAAAATATTCCTAAATTGGGAGATTTGGCGTCTACTGTAAGGAGAAATATCAAAAAGCGCAGAGAACAAGCTGACCGAGATCCGAATCCTTTGGATGGAGAGTTATTGTATGCATTATGGTCACAGATGCGAAGAAGTGCAAGACAGCGTCAGGTATTCATTTGATTTTTCAGAAGTTGAAGAAGTATTTTTGAAGTTTTCTATATTAGTTTTGCCATATTCAATGACTTACATAAAATATGACTATTGTTTTTTAGCGAGATGCTGGAGCAGCCGCAGACTCAACTGAAGATCGCAATCTTAACGTGCCAGATGATAGTTCTGGCGACGAAGATGATGATGATGACGACGACGATGGTCCGCCTGGCAATATGGATTGTGTGATCTCTTAAATACAAAATTATAATGAAATATGAGAAGTTATAGGTTGTGGTGTGGTGAAGAAGTGTTAACAAGGAAAGTTTTTTTCTTATTTAAAATTATAATTTCGTGTCAACGCATTATTTATGAATGAACTCCTTTGGAAGCGAAAGCTGAATTATAGTGTAGGTTCTATATTCTACTCCGCACTACTGAAATGAAATTGTATATCTTTACTACTGTTTATCCTACTGAATTAATTAATCAATAGCGATGTCAAAATTTAAGTGTTTGTTGTTATGTTATAAATTATATCAATTGATTTATACATGTAAACTTGTTATTGGATTCAATCAAGGCGTTTGGTTCAATATAATATACATTAATCCCTATTTAATAATTACTTTTTAATATAACTTTTCGTTCAGCTGAATTTTGTAAAACTAGTTTTCATTGATATGATACTAGCTGTTTTGTGGATTTCACTGAAGCAAAGCAGATGCAGAATTTTTTGTCAGAATACCTTACCTAAGTATATTATTATTATTTTCTTAAAGAACTTAATCTCGATACTCTTCTACTTGCCATTTAATAAGGGTGACTTGACTCCATTGATGAATTCAATTTAATTGTACTTTTCTCTGCTCAACAATCCCAGTCATTATTAAATGACATTTTATATGGAATGAAATCTAGTCCCAGTCTTCCTTCATTGAAGTGTCATTATCATTACCATTAAAAAGTGAAACCAATGCTACACCATAGAGATATCTGTGAAGTATCATTGGTAAACTCAAAGTTTTAAGACACAAACGACAGCTCCGATCCGAGTACCCACAAGATCTTGTCACCCTAACAAATTATATACCCATATTCTTAAAAGAAATAGCATTTTATAATGTTTGTAGTAGTAGTAATTAAGTACTTTACTTAATTAATGGCACTAAATGTTTTAACTAACGAAAGTTGCAATCGAATTGAGCACACCTGTAGTAATTTTGATTGTCAGTTTTTTCCTGTCTGTGAATAAATGAATTCCTAATAATGACAGCTCTGGTTTACACATTGTGTTTAGAAATGTAAAGTTAACTTTTAATTACGAATTGCATTGTTAGTAGGTATGGTGGTACTTATTTAAAGTGTACTGTTTCTCTTGTGCCTCAGTCATTACTGTACATTTTGGTAATGACAGTTGGTTACTATTCGATAATAATATCAAATTGAAATGTCGATATTCGTTGTTCAATTAATTTGATGTAGGTACGTAAATATAAGTGTACTCTTTAACTTTGTACTACAGTAGTGTATTATGTTGTACGTAATACACCACAGTACATGTTACAGTAGATAAGAATGTATCAAATTATCGCATTTACAGTACACCATTACATTACAATTGCACTATCGAAAGTAATCGAAAATAATATAATACATAATGTCGGATCGTTAGAATTAGATTAAAAAATATCGAAAGGAAAAATAAAATATTATATTATAATTAAAAATGTAACTTCCGTAAATAACACAATTTGAATAAATATATTAATGATATAAATTATGTGACTAAAGTCGGATTCACCAAATGAAAACTATTAGCGCAAGCTCGTACTAAGAAAGTATTGCCATTCCATGCCTGTTTCGTACCAATACGAATGAAATGTAGTAGTGTGTCTGAGTTATATCGTGTCTTTTGCTGCTTTTACCTACTACAATGCGTCGCATAAGCATAGTTTTTCTTTGAGACGGAAATTCATACGAAAGAAAGCTGAAAGCACAGTGTTTGTTTGGTTTTGTGTAAAGCGAGACTTCTAATCTTGTCTTGATAGGTTTAGTGTCATTTGCTTAAGTCAAGATTCAGTTTGTGCTTATTCGTTCATTAAAAGTTCATACACTATAAGACACAGCAACATTTTTAGCACTTGTGCATTGCTCACGTTAAATACTCACAATACCATATTCATGTTCGCTCAAATACTTACAAATATTAATAAATCTGTTTTTGTCTACGTTTAGTTTCAACTTTCATAAATTACTGTGTTCAAAAATAGTTCAACAGACGATTTTGTTTCATGGAAGAAGATTTTGCTGCAGGAGGATCTCCACCTCCGTCATACATGAGACAGGTAAGTAAGAAATACGTATGTACTATTAATCAATCGAATTAAGGTAGAATCAACGCTGACATTAATTGAGTTCTAAAAAGGGAATTGTGGAACCATGGTCTTGAACCGTCTCATTATTTTGGCCTTTAATATTGAAAACAGATTTACAGGTTCATGTTGATAAGAAAATAACTATTATCATGTTGGCATTGACCATAATGATGATAATATACCAGTTCCCATGAAAAATAGAACACGTTACCTTGAGATTAATAGAATTCGGAGCTGTGGGGATAATATGCACGGGAGTTTATCGATGTGACATCGCGAATCGTACATCGTACCACATGGAACCATCTCGGAAGTTGAATCGATAGTTTGTGAATGAAGATGATTGTAGGATTCCTGTGTATACCTAAAGAAAAGTCCAACACACACTGGAAATCGTCGGATACGAAATGAAAGTGTTGATACGTATACAATACGCAATACCTGCATAATACCTACCTAAGAAATGTTTTATTCGTGAAATCAAGTCAAGCATAACTTTTATTCACAAAGTTTTCTATGTTACAAAGTCAAAATTCCATTATGTTGTTATATATTGCGTTATGCGTTACTATTTTATGTCATGTTATGAAGGAGCCACAATGTTATGTTCTATTCTTATCATCGTGCAACAAACAAACGCAAGGTTCCCTTTATTCGTTTTCTAGTATCATTACTACTTCCTATCTCTCTTTTGTACACACACATTTTGTAGTGCAAGTAATTGAAGCGTATATCAATAAGGAAAAGCACGAAAGTTATGTAGTGTGATTGTACCATGCGATACACTTACACAATGAAAGCTAATGAATACGTTAATGTGTTGCATAATAAATTATGCGTACGATGAGACAATGAAAATGTTCCCCCGTTGATCTTTTGTGCTATATCGTAACAGATACTAAATAGCTATACTATCGGTATATTAGCATTCATTGTAGCACATCCCAAGATGAACCAACAGTCCCAAGCAATACAATCGATATATAATTATTTTATGATCATTATGAACTTTTGATTATGTAAGAAATTGTAACTATTCAGTTAGATAGAATGCTGTTTCAATACTTTTCTACATACACTACACTCATATACACTGTAAATGCATTTGCAAAGCTCAATATTTTATACAAAGAAAATATACATATATAAAAGTCCATATGAAATGACACTACTAACGTAATACAATGTGATGTGTCTCAAATGCAAGAAGATGAACGCTCATCTTATTAGAAATTATTTTTACTAAGGTAAATAAGCACAAGAGATAAGCATCATTTTATTTGTGTAAATTGGTACCGTACCTTTGTATAGAGTTTTTTTGTAGGAATATTTCTTTTTCTCACCGCATAAATGAAACTCGTTATAATATATTTATTACATTCACCATACATTTGCAGATCCAATTTCAACCTGTGTGTCTAAACATATTGTGTTAAATAAAAATATGTGATTTAGTGGCAAGACATGAGACAATTATTAGGTAACTTAATTTGTAGTGGATTTAATTGGCATGTATTGAATTTTGTATAGGACGAGATTCCTGCTGAAACGAGACTGCAGAGCGAAATTGCGGCTTTGCAGTACAAGAATGAGAGACTCGTTCAAGAGGTAATGATGAGACAAATTAGCTTCAATTAATAACGCTCATTTTTCAGGAACATCTTTATTAACGAGTGTTCATATAGCATAATACATAAAATATATATACTATGCTATTACTTACATTTCTAGTTACGTGAGTGTGAAAGCAGGCTGAAAACTAAGGAGCATTCAGTTTTTAGCCAAACCAATGAGATTGACAACCATAAAGAGAATCTAGCACGACTCAATGCCATCAATAATTCACTGCAGAAGAAGCTTCAAGTCAGTTTACAGTTTTTCTTCCTTGTACTTGTAGTTAAACTTGTAGCATTTAAAGTAATTATTGGTCTTGCCAATTAAAATAAGAAATTGAGATTTTTAGATGGAAACTACATACTTGTAAAATAAATTACGAACTAGAAACATTCAACTTATGCTCAAGATTTTTCCTTGTTATTATTAATAGTCAGTTATTAGCCAATTTATATTCCTCTGTACGAACCAACGTACCTTGCCCGTTTAAAAGATGAACGAAGACATGCTAAGTAAGTATTTCTCTAGAAAAAGATTCGCCTAAACTCTTCTCGTGAGTCTTGTAGTTAGAAATATTTCTTTTCATATTTAGTTCTAGTAGTAGTATTAGTATGAAACAACAGCAAGTTAATTTGTAAATTGTAATGTAGTTTTTCTATAATGGGCAGTTTGAGCGTAGAGTTGAGTTGGTGGTTGGTGGTGTAGCTCTGAAGATACATCTCTCTACACGTTGTAAATTAAATTTCAGGATGTGGAAGAGCGAGAAAGAAATCTCTCAGCGGCTAACTATAGACATGAGAACGAGTTGCAGAAGGCGAAGCATGAAAATCAGCATTATCAGGATCGCATTGTTGAGCTTGAGAGTCAGCTCAGGTAACATCGTAGCAGAGTTTTCAAAACTCGTAATAGCATGCATTCCTGCATACACAAAACTTATCTACTTATTTACTGATTTTATTACACACGCTTTGATCATAAAAAATTATAATTAGATACTAACAGTTCAAACGATCTGCATTTTGCAAAGCTACCGAATATCCACAGCAATGTCTAAACGTAAATCTGTAGCAGCATACCTATTTATTGTTATAAACGCACACAAAGCTTCTCCGTGTGTATGTACATACCTACATAGGTAAGTAAAGTACAGAGACTTGATCGTAGTACACTCACAGTAAATCAAAACCAGAGCAGCTACAAGGCAATTATTTCTTTGGCAATTAAGCTTGAAGATGAAATAAAAAATATACACTTGCTACAAAATTGGCATATGTTTTACAATTTCCTTCTTTATATAATAAGTTCTTTGTATGTAGCGTTAGTAGAAGTGCAATATAAATGTACATCGAGCTATAACAAACACCTTGAGCCTTGAACAAACCGCACGAGTAACAATCTAGTTAGCAAAGCACTGATTTGTAATAATGACACAAATTATTTTCAATCCACATATATCAGATTATATATGCCTATATAGTAGTAGATATGTGTAGCAGGATTTTATTTTCTTATTATTAATAAATTTATTAAATGTACCTAACATGTAGAGATTTGTGATTATAGTTTGATGTGTTTGCTTTGCTATGCATAATGTACTTTTAAGAAAACTGTATATGTATTTCGTGTGTGTGTGATCAATTCAGGTCGGTTATGATTGACCGAGAGGCAGCAGACCAAGCTAAAGACCACACCCAGAGAAGCCTTATCGAGTTTTGTCGCAAGATATCATCGGCAATTGATGTACAAGAAGATCAACCCAAAACAGACCATCTCCTTAAAAGAATATATGAAATATATCAAGTATGTACAATCGTACTAATCATTTTGAGAAAGAACTTTTAGATACTATACCTATGAATGTAATGTGTATGTATATTTTTAACGTGTTTACTATTGCAATTTGCAATGGGCAGTTAAAGCCATACAGGAATAAAAAAATCATTTTTCAGTCATTGCTTTAACTCGTTTACGGTCTTTTCCGTTGTGATTCTCAATGATAACGTTTTATAATAGTACCTACATCATCTATCATTTTATTTACGTATTTCAATATGATTGACGCTTCAGATTTTGAGTGTGATGTACTACCAGGTATAACGTAAGTAATACACTATCTCTATAGAAGTACATACTTAACTTATGAATGATAAGGGTACTTATGAATCGGTAAAGAAGAATTAAGATAAACTAATTGGGTACAAATTAACAATATAAAAGATTGTAAGATTTATCTATGTTTATGTACGCAGGAAAACTCTCGATTTAAGATGAACATTGCATCGTTGAAACAGTCGGTGGAGTCATTTGCTAATGAGAACAAGACAAATGCTGATATCCTTAATCGACTCACCAGTGACAAAGAAAACCTTAATCAGCAAATTATTTCGTACCTCACAAACTTAGATATTCTCAAAAGGGTACGTATAGTATTTATTTACACTTACATATACGCATCCCTCCTTACATCCCTCCTTATAAAAAATAATCTTGTCATTTAAAGCTAAAGATAATATTTTACTTTCATAGGAAAAGGACCAGTTAATTACAGAAAAATCCTATTTAAGTACCGAGCTGCAGGGGTATCGTGAGAAATCATCTATAGCTAATAGAACAGTTTCCAATTTAAACGAGCAGAATAGAAATTTAGACCAACAATTAATTTCACTTAGAGGTAAGTAAGGAGAATGCTAAATGAATGAAATTTTAGCCAATTAAAGTTAAAAGACCTAACTACGATTAGAATTTAAAGTAAAATCATTAACATTACTTTCAATGTGTATACAAATTGGTTGTGTCTATTACGTTTTCTATTAGAAAGTCTTGCCGTGGCTGAAGACAAGTCGGCTCGTTCAGAAAAAGAACTTAAAAATTTTTCAGAGTCTGTAGCAATACAGTTATCGACCGGTTCAAGAATGGTGGATCCGACTGCGATGGGCATTAGGGAAAGAATTAAGGACATCCAAATTGAGCTTAAGGAGAAGCAATTCGTATGTATAGTTAATGAATTAAATTCCTATATGTATGAGCATGACTAAAGTAGCGGAAAGCCCGTATTAGCATTTAGTGCTCTTTATACCACATTGCATTTCAAGTGTTGGTTGGAATTGTGGAAAAGGAGATCATTTATTTCTAATCAAATCAAATGTAATGTGATCAGGGAAACGACCAATTAAGAGAGAAAGTTGGGCGAATGCACGAAACGATAGAGAGACTGGAGAAGTTCCTTCAAGACGCAAAAATGAAACAGGAAGATGCAATTGGGGAAAAGCTGACTTTCTCAAAGCGTCTTCAGGAAACAGAAGCGCAGTTAACCACAGTGGAAATACTTAACGAAGCTCTACGCAAGGATAAAAATAAAGTAACTCATCCCGTTCTTTTAAAATCAAACACGTTTCCACTATCCTGTCTACATGGCGTATTTTATCTGGATGTGTAATGAATGTATAATACATCATGTCTTTCCATGTTCTCCAGTTTATGCAATTTCTAGAGAAAATAGGAAACATTATGGGGCTAGATGAAGTATCAAGAGAATTAGGCTTTGACTTGCAAACAGACGCTTTACTAGCCAGGTCAGAACAACTGGCGAAATTGGAAGGAGATCGACTGGCTGATAAAGTGTGTTTTTGGGCAAATAACGAAAAAGCCTTTGTACTGCAGCATGTTATGAGATAAATACTTTTTTGATGAAAATTTAAATAGAATTTGAATATTTTTTGCTTTTGTTTTAGACTGCAACGGTGTATCAATTACAGAGAAGGTTGAGAACTCTTAAAGAACAAGTTGAAAAGAAAGATTTGCATTTGGATATGCTTCGAAAGAAGATAATGGTATTGGAAGAAAGTGTTAAACTAAGAACGAGTCTAGAACTTGAAAGAGACGAAGCTTTCTCCCGTTCGAAAAAGCTGATGAAACAAGTTGAAAGAAGTGATTTGGATTTAAAAGAAGCACGTTTTGGTCTTAAAGATCTGAAATCTCAACTTGCTGATGCGGCAGAGTACAAGGTGCATATAAGTCAAAGAACAAAATTATATTTATGATAGCATCAATGTTTCAGATAAGGTATTTATGTAATTAATGTGTGCTTATCTTTTGAACATTTTTTCCGATAATGTAGATAATAGCTTTGGAAAGGGCACGAAAAATAGAGGAGCTTGAGCGGAAGTTGAATGACTTGGAGTTACTTAGGGTAAAATACAATCGGAAAGTTAATTTTCTGAAAGATCAATTGAAAATCAGTCGGGAGAACACGACCTCAGAGAGAGATTTGAATGATCAAGCCTTTCAACAACTTAGTCATGAACTTAATGCAACAAAAAAGAATCTGATGGAAGCTACCCGTAGAGAAGCACAGGTTATATTTTTTCTTTTCTTACTCCATCCCCATGTACATGTATATCCGTATGCATTTCTCCCACTAATTTTTATGTGATAAGAAAGAAATAAAGTTATAAACTTGCTCTGGTGAATAAACATTGTTTGTGTTTGTGTTTATTTTATAGCTGCTGAATCTCCGAAGCATGGTTGGAAAGATTCTTGGAATTGATTGGACGAAAACCATAGTGCCTGACTATGAAATGATTTCGAAATTAGAGAAGATTGTGCAAACAAATCGAGAGTTTGCCCAAGTGTCGCGAAAACTTTCGGACAGTATTAAATTGATTCCCCAAGCGGATTCAGACTCACCTCGCTGTAACGATAGCTCCGATGACATCAGACGGGAAGCGGAGCGTGAACGCGAAACCCTTCGAAGGAATGTGTGATGGAAAACATCTCCTTATTTTATCTCTTTAAAGATCTAGCCAGTTATTTTTTGCTAACATTTACCTTAAATCTAAAAAACGGGTAAAGTGTATTTTATGCTTCTGTTCTTAAGATAATGATGTATTTTCAACAATCTATCAATGATTTCCCTATAACAGCAAATCTCCGTTGCATATCATATCAGCTATTTACTTACCCTACCTTGATTATTTTTCTTCGCTGACACATTATGCTGTGCTACTACTACCAGGCCACACACCTGTAAATCATCCTTCTACATACATCACGACATGAAAGTACAAAATACTTCCACAAGTAACGATGAAATGCTTAGATATTGTTGTAATGCTTGAGACGCGAGTTTTAATTCATGTCATTTTTCTGAAACTGAATGCAATGAGTAACTGTATATATACTAGCTATTATATTATGTAACAAAATTGTTGGATTTAATTCAGATATATGAATCAATATTACTATTTAATATAAAAATTAGTTCAGCTTATATGGGCAGTATGCGAAGTAAATGAATGAATGCATATAAATGTATAAGTGCTGCATTAAACTAAAATAAAGTCGGATGGTTAAAATGTTATTTTAAAATTGTTTTATTGCCTCTATGGGATTTTTGTCTTGTTTGCCACTGTACCATGATGTCACCTTTGTATTTTCGGACAACTTAAACTCACATTTACATTTGTAATGTATATTCAACTAGTCACTATACATACTGTCAGTACTAATCTCTAAATACGACTTTGCCATTACATACAATACAATCACTTATATAGGTAATATACGTTTATAGTGTTTATTTTCTCATCATCATCATCCGTATGTAGTTATTTTGTGTATCGCCTATTATATTTAAACAACTTACTTAATTACACATTACAGTCGTATGCCAATATTTACTTGTTTGTTTCTTGCGATCTTCTCAACCTTATTATTTACACTACATACTTAGCAATATAATAATTTAGTAAGTACATCCATATATAGATAGCATGTATATGTAGGTATACTCTATATAATATAGGTATACTAATAATATAATTAAAGTCTAAACACTTTATTATTCTTATATTATTCTATTATAGCCATTACATGTATATAACACACAACAGCTACCGTAGTACATTATTACAAAAGTGCACAGTTGACTTTAATACGAACATTATCATTGAAACACTTATAACAAACATTTTCTCATTCTTCTGCTAATACAACAAGAAGTAATTAGTTACTGTCGATCTAATCTGATTTTCTCTAACAGTACGTACATCGGTCTTCTTATCCTTCTACAGATATACACAATAGTAATACACACACAGCGTTAAGTTAGATACAAATTAAGATTGAGATATCTACAATGCAACAGACTCGCATCACTGTAGCCTAAAATATACACTTACTACTATATAAACTAACTATACTGTGTATCTATAGCGGTAATTACGCAATTATTTTCAAGTATGGTTTACTTTTCATTCGTTTAGTGCATTGTATGATGTACGTATCTCAAAGAAATTACTCGCTCTTGCCCTGTTTCAGTTTTTAGTATTGGGAATGACCATACCACCATGTTATGGCAAATCTATATATAATAACTTAAAAGTATAGAGATAGGTACACACGCTCATTTATTTTCTTACTTTTTTAGTATTGAGTTATTATAGTAGTAAGGGCCGATTGCATCGGTGTATTCAATCCGCTCTGTTGACTATACAGTTTTTGATTTGATATAATTTCTGTGCGGTAGACATGAATGTTTGACTTTTACTTAAATGCATGTAAACTTCTAATCTCGAAAATTATCCACCTTAACCAATTTTCATGGCGAAGTAATTTTCTAAATAAACCGGACCTTACTGTTTTCTTTGACTATTTACTTCAATTTCAATCATGTTTCCAGTTTTTCAGACAAAGGTTCTCGTAGTAGTAATAAAAATAGACATTCCTCCTGAGTCATTGGGTCTGATAAACTGGAAACATAAACTGAAGGTGGTAAAACTTTAGAATATTTCACTATATATGAGTTATACAAAACAAATTAGTACATACACGTAAATTGTAGTAAAGAATATATAAAATGTAAGCACACATTTTTTATACACTTTGTGTTAGTTAATAATGATAATAAAATTGTACAAAATTGCTTACACAAATTCACATAACAGAACGAACAGCAGCTACACAATAATTTACAATATTAATAAGTTGCTTTATTTGTCTCTGATTTCCCTGTAGTTTTAATAAATTATGTACATCCCACTCCATACAGACCGCTTATAGTACTACTGCTACTACCACCAATGTGTATATCAGTAGTATAAGTTTATATAAACAATGATTTATTTGATTTGATTGAGATTTTACGTGTAAGTATTTGCGATAGTACGTGATGTGTAACTCAAGTAGAAAACTAGAGGACTAATTAAAACCACACCATTAGGTTACACCGGATCAAGTAAAATTCTTTTACAGTAAAGTATTTATAGTGTAATATAATAATAAGGTACTGTCTCTACTACAATTTCCCTGCTGATATTTTTATCATATTACAACATGAACATGAAATTGACTAATACAGATATAAAAACTCACATTCATTTCATCAACCTGAGTCATTTCCTTATATACTTTAATTATTATACAAATATTCATCCATTTACTATATAGTTGCCCACACAATGAAAACCTTGCGCCGGAGGTTTCTCAGTGTTATTCACAATCATTCTCACTCAAATCAATAATAATTACACTCATCTCCTTTCCCCTTCATATTTATGACATGACATAGTGATACAGACACCCAAAAAGTTTTACTAGTACTTATACAAGACTCATCACTAGATTTATGAAGAGATATTTTATGTACACACGGATATCATTTATTTTATGCAGTATAGCTATATGTAGTTTAGTATTGCTAAATATAAGTTAAAAGTAGTGTGTACTATTGTTACATATTGCAAAGATGCATTTTATATGATTTGATTTATTGAGATGAAATTTCAGTACCTATTCCTGTGTAGTAAGTAATTATTACTCTTTTGCCCTTTTTTGCATAGGACTAGGTGTCTATTCTTCATTCCTTAGTATTACAATTGAAACACTTGGTAATAATTTCCTACAGCTAACCTAACGATTTCTTTGCATTATTTATTACGCGAATGAATTCAAATACGAAGTTAGTTATTTTCATGTGTAATGTAAGAGATTAGTATTATTGTATTGTATAGAAGCTAATAATTCTCAATAATTTGCATTAAAATATCTATACACTTACACCGATTTAACTATGTAGTAATTAAATTGTAAGGTAATTAGTTAGATGATTAAGTATTACTGGTATGAAACTGATTTTATTTAAATGTATGTTGGAGAGGTATATGTAATGTATTAGTACTTATATAGGTATATTTTTTATGTGAGATGATTTGCTAGTATTTACTGGACACTTATTAAATCGCTATAATCCTATTTTGTATCTGTAGTATTTTATATGAGATGATCAGCAGTAAGGATTGATTGATTCAGAGAGATATGCATCTTTATGGTTCATCGAGTCAATCAGGACATTTTTCTCTATTAGTAGTACCTACCTATACACTACTACATACTGTGTACGTATTTTTTCTAGTAATTAAATAAATTCCTTTCCTCTTCTACCTTTTAAAACTACTAGTAGTATTTCCTTTGTCAATTTATGATAACTCGCAAGAATATCGTGTATTATTATGTCTTGAAAATTATAATTCATTCAAATGATCTCTAATTATTTGTAATTGTACGTGTAAACCTAGTGCTAATAGTAATAAACGCCGTATATAGTAGGTATAAGGTAAAATGTCCGTTTTTATGTGGAATACATCACATCTGCCGGTTTTGCCTATTATGTACTGAATAAGATAAGACAATGACGTATATAGTTTTGTTGTAAATTGTATATACCTTTAGAAACTCTCTATACAAATACAACATTCGCTTATAGTAATAGTGGTAGTTTTACAACTACTACTACCTAAAGAGAGATGGTTAGATATGGTATGCGCGTGTGGGTCTATTATGTGTGGCTTGTTTCTTGCATTGCATATAAAAGAAAAAGAATTCTGGTGAGTCCGACTGTCTCGTCTCATACGCACCTCTGCATGCAGCATACATGATTATTATTACAGTAGTAGTTCAATTAGTTTAAAAGAGTTCACACAGGAAAAGGGCCAAAGGAAATTACTAAACACCGTGGCTAATCTAATGCGTAATTACTGTCAAATAAATTTCCAGGGAAGAAACTCATAGCATTATATCTACCTAGGTTCATTAGTGTGTTCAATCTGCATAAGCTTATTGCAAGCATATAACAACAAAACTTTTCGTACGTGTGCAATCTGCAAGAATGAAATGCTAATTTATTTAATTGTACTTCGACGGGAGTGAATGGATTGCAGTTTGACTTCGCAATTTGAATATAGGTAAGTAAATTCATCACAACGATATATTCTAGAACTTTTGACTTGCTTTGGATTTGCTAATTACATTTTTACATCAATTGCGCTAATTACTATAAATGTAGACTGAACCACTGGAAATGATTTTTTGTCAGGTTTCTTTATAAACACAAGTCTACCAGTAGAGAATGATAGTGATAATTATTAAACGTGGTAGTGGTAATTATAAGGAATGCAGGTATATCATCTCTTTATGCCACATACATACAAGTTGCAGTGGCAGAAAAAGTATTTTTACAACTTTAAACACCTTTAGAGAGATGACAACCACGTACAATGTTCATGTACAAATGATTTCCGCAATTTATACACCTTTCACCGAGACAATAGGAACTGATTGAAGGTTTCAATTTATATACACGTATAGAAGACAGGTTACGGTTATACTCCATTACTAAAAGCACTTACTTGCGCTGCGGTGTGTACAGATTTTTTACATGTTAATAGGAACTTTGATTTACGTCGTGCTTTGTGATTTCCAATTGCTTTACACATCTTTGCTTCAGTCATTACAAGTTAGTTAGTATTTATAGATTAATTTATTATAGTTCGTATCAATGAATACTAAAATCGTCAGAAATAAGTAGCCGACACGTTTTGCATGATCCTATACTTCTGTGTTGAGTTTTTGTTGTACATGAGCTGCATGGGCGTCTGTCTGTATCTGTATACTGCAGAACATTGTGTTTTTCAACAAATATTAACCTACATAATAATGTTAGTAACACGATCTACAGATATTTTGATTTCAGTATTCAAATCAATGGAATTCAACATTTCAATTTAATTTGCAAAAAAATAGAAAAATGATGTATGCAGACGATTCCAGTATAAAGTAAATTGTGAATGAATAGTTCATAATAGCCTCGTTGTAACTTTAAAAAAATATAAAGACGAGAAACAGTGGGTTCAATTTTTAAGTAAATTAATTAGACGCGCATAGTCTCATCTGTCATTCATAAATTATAAAAGACGACACTTGTAATGTAACTGCAGTAATATAATTCCCGTTAAATAATACAGTGAAGAATAGAGTTTTGGTTTGAATTTTGTTTGCTATGCTACTAACCTTTCTCGCATGAGAGTTTTGTATGTACACTTATAGGTGGATGTATATCATAGTAGTAGGTACTACCAAAGATCGTTGACATGGCAATATTATTTTCCTTAGAAGGAAAATAATATGTTAACAATCCTTGGGTACTACGATGAAAACGTTTAAAAGCCTCTATGGAGTATTATCACGGAATGACAACAATAAACGTTAAAACAATTAAATGTAGCACACATCACAGTAAAAATACAGTTGTGTTTTCCATTCGGAGTTCTATGTACTAAGAATATGTACCTAAGTATATGGTGGGAGTAGTATGTATGTAAAAGGACAAGGACCATGAATGACATGACAGTAACATGTCAAATTTGCCACTTGCCATGCTAAGTTTATTGCAATTATGTTTAACAACTAGGAAACTCATTTTTCACCCTTTCGTGCTGAACTGACTGTCACATACCTCGTAACGCAGCTAAAGTCATGTCATTTTTGTGTGTGTATATACTTAAAGTACCAAGATTGTGTTAGACTTGGATTATATCGTGTCTGTATCGGATCGCTGTAATTCTAACGCACCCAGTCAACAAAAATGTGTCTCACCCTCTCACCTGCCTTCCCAGACGTTAAATACCTTAGGTAAGTAGATAGATTCGTGTAAAAAGTTGCATTCAGCACAATAATATTATACAATACATATATATGTTACAAGATGTTTACAAATATTTTGTGAGTATAGACGAGAGAATACTTGAACAGTTTGTTTCATGTCCCGTAATTAACTTTCACACAACAACCCTGCATCACACAAGACACGGAACAAACCGTATGAAATTGTATCTCTCTCGTTATAATACAGAAACCACAGGTGTACCAACGAAATTCTCTCCTCTAAATAAACGGGTGGGTGCCTATTGACTATCTGCCTGTTGAGAATACAGAAATGCTACTAAAAATGAAACTGTTTTAAATGAAACGAAATCCGTATATATAAAATTATTAAGTACTACCCGCAGTTGATAATAAAAATTGAATAAATTATGAAGCAATAATAAAAATGACTGTCTGTGTCTACTACTGAGCTAATAAACTACAAGTACAAAAGAAATAAAATAATAGTCCTATTTTTATTGAGGTTTGAGCATAATGACTCCATTTAATATAGTAATGCAGCATTGATTCACATGTTTTATATGTATGCATTGTATATAATATAATATTTAATAACTTAGCATAATTTATTCTATTCTAAATAAGAATAACACCTGTATTAAGTACCGGGATGATAAAGTTTATGAATAGTTAAGTCCACAGGAGCTAACTGGAATGTGAGGTGAGTAACGGCTGTGAATGGTGAATAATGCATGCTTAACTAGAAAATATTATAATAATGTATAATATTCAACATAATAAATAACTATTTACATACGATACACTATATACGTTGTAGTATAAATGTAGTTTGTTTTTAAGAGAGGTAGTAGAGTACTCTACTTATCTACGGTTCTATTTTTAATATTATTTCTAATTTCTACACACACGGGCATAGGGCAGGTTGTCTCCTGTCGTCACACAGACTTCACATTATGAGTGACTGACTGGATTTGGTATAAATATAATATAGGTAGGTAATTTAATCATTATTTAATCTACCTATGCCATTTTTAAGAAATTACAAATGATAAGTAACAGCAGTAGGAGTAGTAGTACTCTTAGTGACACTTGGGGAGTTCCATTTCATTTCATGGTCCAGGACCTCTCCTAACAAAAATCCCACAAAGGAGAAAAGCACTATGTATTTCATAACAATCATCATTGACATTATTGTAATATAATAATCAGAGTTCATTATAATAATCACCGTATATTAATACACTAGAATGTAATTCAAAAACACACGCCTATATAAAACTATATAAAACGGGGTAGGCAGTAGGTACTAATAATAATATCATCAAAACGAGTACGTACTACGATCTAAGTATAATCTAAGATAGTTATTGGTTCAGTAATAAATGGGTACTGGTACTGGTAAATTGCAAGTAAATGCAAAAATAAACAAAACAGTCGGCCTTAAAACATAATCTTGATGTATAATCTTATGTATAATATATATATTTAATGTTTTACCCCTTTTGGGGGAAACTACACAACACATGGATAAGCTACTACTACCATAAATAGCTATTTCTACATAAACTATGTCTATAGAGCTACTTAACTACTAACTCTCTAGTTTACTCACTCTTGATAGTAGGAATTTGAATCTGGGATGTGGAAGTGGGGGTGGTGGGCGAGCTGCCAAAGCCGGTGACGAGTGACAATGGTCCTCCTCCAGAGGATCCAAGTGAAATGCCATGAGGGCCAAACATACTGTGTTGATGATGCATTTGAGGATGAGCTGGACTGCCTAGTGGGGGACTTCCCATTCCCATCGCTGCACTCGGCGGGTTGATCCGTTTCTCCTTTTGTCGCCTGCTCCATAGAGACAAACAAGGGAATGTACAACCTCACTTTATGAAACGAAACTGTCTTCGTCATAGATATACATGTAAATAGTACAGCTATATAGAAGCAGTGGCATAGTAGACATGCTTATAAAGGGATGGGTAATTTTGCCGGAACAACTTTTATTTCCATTTAATTCGGTTTTACAGCGGTTTATGCAGTAAAGTCGAATTACTTTGATTGAAAGTATTTCTAGGAAAAGGAAGAGTACGCAAATGAAAATTGTAGTACCGATTGCAAAACCAGACTCGAACAACTTCTTTCTCCATGCCGAGGTTGTCCGCTAAAAGTGAGATCTCTTCAGAGGTCGGTTTGGGATTCTGTAGGAAAGCTCGTTCCAGGGCCACTCTAACCGATGTTTCAATGGAGGTGCGCTTCTTACGGCGACGACCGATTGCTTCAGGTGTTGTGTGAGGGTTGGACAGGGAGCTAGGATTGTTCAGAGAATTGTCTGCGTCTTCAAGCCACTTTTGCAGCAGTGGCTTCAGTTTGCACATATTCTTGAAGGACAAGTTGAGTGCTTCGAACCGGGAAATGGTCGTTTGAGAAAAGTCGTTTCCATACAGCTTTCCCATTGCTAGACCCACGTCGCCTTGTGTGAAACCTAAAGCCCCAATCCAAGTAAATGATAAGTACATGCTACAGGCTACAGCTACAACTAACTCAACCGTGATACTAAATACGACAGTGGTATTTAGCATTACAGAGAGTAAGTTCAGTTCATCCATGTCATTTTTAATTGAATTTAGCATCAAATTAAACGAACCTAATTTGATGCGTCTCTGCTTGAAAGTTTTGGCAAACTGTTCAAGTTCTTCGAGATCAGTGGTTTCATCCACGGCCGGTTCTACAATCAGTCGGGGCGTCGCTGACTTGATATGATGCGTTACATGAGTTTGCGACGGAGACGTTGGTGACGGGGTCGTCACGCTCGTGTGTGATTGTTGTTGCTGAACTTGTTGTTGAAGATGCGGGTGTTGGTGTTGATGAGAATGCGAGTGCTGATGTGTTTGTTGCCCCTGGCCGCGATCACCACCAACTTGCTGCTGGGAGTTCTGTTGCTGAGACTTATGTAAATGTTGCTGGAGGGTCTGAGCGACTTGAGCTGCCGCTTGCACTGCCTGTTTTTACGAGAACACATCGCATCGGTCAAAATTCAAAGTAGCCAACATATATGGTAATCACTAAACGAACTACTAGAATGCATTTATGCTTTCAACCAGCTTCATAAACAACAACTCAAGTTGGCAAGGAAAATTTACATACAATTATCTATGCATGCGAGCTGCTGAGCTTAACGAAACCAGGTAGGCCAGAAGGCCAGCTTGATTTAAAAACAAGACACGGAGCCAGGATATGATTACTTTACTATTGAACTTAATAAGGCAGGCTCGTTATAACTATACCATGAAAAGCAAGATATGTGCTACGAGAAAAATACACATTGGAATAAAAATTGCAATTTCATTTCAACTGAGTTGCTGTGTTTGCAAAATACACCGAATTGAAGCACAGACACGTAAGTATAAAAAGAAAAGGATGTTTTTTGGATTGGATTGACTTACCTGATTCTGCAAGTAGAACTGAGCTTGAGGAGGTAGTTGGGCAGCTGTGCCACTTCCACCCGTCTGCCCAAACATGACTAATTGTTGCAAGGTTTGCTGTATACTTTGCTGCTGCTGCTGTAATTGCTGCTGAAGAGCCTGCACAAAAGGCAAAAGACACAGTCTCAGACAGTGGACGTGATAAAATCACTTTCCTTGATTAAGATATTAATCAAACTATCTAACTTGAGTAAGTAGAGTCAAGTGGACTAACTTGACTAAACTCGGGTCCTCAATAAACTAAACTACTTTTCTACACAACCGAACTCAACGAAAACATTTCCTTCGTCACTTGTTCGAGTAATCTATTCTTTCCACCGTGTAAGGATGTACATAACAATGGTATGGCACAGATACTACTAATAATTATAATGGTCTTTATCTTTGTGGTAATGTTCATTTACTATGTAATGGTAATTGTGCAGAGTTACAATCAGGGAGAGAAAAATAGAAAAAAGACACAGTACCTGTAATTCCTGACTTCCCAGTGACGCTGTGGACGCGAATTGATTCTGGAGATACAACTGCTGACTCGATGCGGATGCACTCAGGCTCATCAACTATCAACCAATAAATTAAACTGTGTAGTAAGTATCTCTATTTATATACACACAGCCTCTAAAGACACGACAGTAAATAAATCACTCAAAACGTTACTCATGAAAGTACGCAGGCTTTCCAGAGTCCGAAACACAACGCACAAGACACATAGCAAACGAAGAAAGTCACAAAAACATTCTCACTCATGAATGTTCTCTTTTGTAATATGGAAGTCGTCTCATTTGCATACATAACATCTTTATGCAAATTCACTTTAAATCTTCGACCTCAAGATATTCCTCAGATTCATTTACACATTCCAATAGGGCACATTTTATGCAAATTCTTATCTCTACTACAGATACATGATTTTACAAACATTACAAACCCAATAAACAAGAAAATCACAAGAAAGTACATTATACTGACATTAAACGTTAAGTTAAACAGAGAATGCGCATTTGTGACCTTTGTGGGTGAACACGGACCAAGAAATTTCAGTTTCATGGCGTTTGGCGTCTTTAGGAGTGTGTTTAGTGCTATATGGATGAATAATGAGGAGAATAAAGTCAGAATGAGACATACCTGATTGAGAGATAATTGTCCAGCCTGTAGAGCAGCAAGTGCAGCTTGTACGGAAGCCGCGGAGGGGGTGAGAGAAGGGGAACCAATAGCGCCATGACCATTTGCCTGAGAGTTGAGACCGGAACTAGGTCCATTTTTACCGGAGTTGAGGTGACGATGATGATGATGAGATGACAATGAGCTAGAGTTGTTGTTATGATGAGAATGTGTATTGGAAAGTCTTTCGCTGGATGTGACAAGGTTAAGAGCTCCGACTTTGTCTGAGTCCAGGGAATCTGCATCGTCTCCGAGTTCACTGCCTGACCTTTCGTCCTCACTCAGGTCACCGTTAAGCCCATTGTCTAGAGATAGACAAGAAGAGGAGTCTTCATGAAGAATGGATGACGGAAGAGTAGGCAGAGGCAGTGTCAGAGCGGATTGAGCTGAGAACATGACGGGATCTGGGAAAAGATAGGAATGACGGCCAATGACGGGTACAGCTCGTTTCAGGGCAAAAAGCATTAGGGTCTCAAACTAAACTGCTCATCTCTACCCACACTACTCCTGCCTTTATCCATAGACAGATATATAGAGATACATACACCATAGTATAGTAGTGGGAGCTACTATTTCCAGTGTTGTATACGCAAAGAAAGAAAAATAGCAAAAAATGTTTAGATTCACAGATAAATTTAATTGGATCACATTCTTAATTCACGTAAATTAGGTATATGTTCTAGTTCTAGTATGTATTATTCAACATGTAAAACCTTGAAGTAATATGTATATGGATGGGTGCGTTAAAAAATTAATTTAGTTACTTAAAGATGATGATTAAGAGTATAGGACAAAGAAAAGTACGTCAAAAGAGTTGAAATCCACTTCCTTGAAACACAGTTACACTGTTACTGATAGTGAGTTGGTTATAAATTTAAATACTCTCGTGTGTAATCTGTCGATGGTCCACTATTGCTATTGGTATGTCGACTGACGCCGCAACTGATCTGTTTTGTATCGAATCAAGAAAAATAGTGGAATAGTGAAGTATGTTCGTTTATAAGATGAGATGGGCGCATAGAATAGCACTTACAACATTGTGCATTCCTGCTTGCCATCGTATTACATTACTTCAGTCTGCTTTGCTGTTTTCTAGCTGAACAGAAGAATCTGTATGCATGCAGCCTATATAGACATGTGCAAATACATTGGGACTACATAGCCCATTAGTATTCTGAGTATGGACATGGATGGTCACTTCTGGGCCGAGCTTTGACCATTTTATGCAAGACGCATGTAAAATACATCGATTAAAATACATCTGAAATATATTCCCTCGCATTACTCGACGTGAGCTGAATACAACATGATATACTTGTAATAGGGGCGCCTTCCGATCCATCTTGGCAGAATCGCTTTCTCGGGCATCAAACATCAAGAAAGTTGGACCCACACCTAGCCGAATACTCCTACTGTATATTATGCTATCACATTTTGTAATATACGGACCCTACTTCCAGTTGTAGTCGGGCAAAGTAACTAAAATACAAACTGTATTGATACATAATCCATATATATTTATAATATTACATTTTATATGCACAGTAGTAGTCTCGTGTGTGTAAGTTATATGTACACTTGAACAATATCACACACATATCCTACTAAGCATGCAATGGGATTAATCTGATATGTGCACACTCTACCAGTAGAAGAAACGTACGTTTAATATTAGTACACATCTTGTATTAAATTTAAGTTACTAGATTTCTGTTACTATATATTCATCTCATCGCGTTTTTATTATAAGAGGAAATACACAGTGAGGTATCTGTATTTTATGTGCATTGTAAATTCAACTCAAGTAATAGTGTGGTGTACATATGTGTATGGTACAATCCAATATAACTTAAACACATTTTATTTCTGGATTTTAAGGTTAATCTCTTGTATTCCTTGGTATGTACGTTGATAAGAACTCTAATGAGAGTTACTTTGAATACTATTTGTTGAGTGCAGAATATGAATGGGATGGAATTCCTTTATATTCTCGAATTTAACTATACTAGCTACAAATTCACCTTGAGAAACTAAGAGTTAAGAAAAAGGAGATGAAAATAAGATAATTTATTTTATGCATACTCGCATACAGCATTATTAAAATTGGGAATTCCTAATATGAGATTAGAACTATGGTGGTATGTGATTACACATAGTTCTAGGTACCTGAAAATAAATTGCTGTTTGCCAGGCTTCAGCTTACAAAAGTATTCTAGTAGTTGCGATATTTGTAAGTATGAAAGAGTAACGTCCTTTTAAGTAGACGTAATTCTTGACGTTAACACATAGCCCTTGCTCCTTACGTATGGGTAGGTTAACAATAAGTAAAATAGGATTTTCATCTTGAGAGAAGTAAATCATTGAAGTGAATTGAATTTATTTGACTTCCTCCCTGGAAGCCAATGCAAACAAAACCCTTTATCTGATAGGGTAGTTTTACTTTAGCCCCTACAACTATTCGTTGTGTATAATGATTTGCTATTACTCACTCATTGCACAAAGTCTTTTCAAAGGCAGTTGCTCCACCGGGTAGTACTAGTACTCTTCTGACAGGAAAGTTTTGCTATTATGGACTTGTAGCATGGTGGTCATAAGGAGAAGCCAACAGAGTCATTGATACACACAACGGACACAACCAGGCAACCAACCAGCCAAGTAGTGTAGAAATAGCAGTAAAAGGTTTGGCAGACCAAAATGAGTCAGCTGAAGATCAAGGCATACCTACTTGTACTTACTTTACTAGTTACATATCCGTAGCTACAAATACTATACTCCTGGTGATCTAAAATACACTTTGCGTGAAAATGTTCCCTGAGCCAAAAAAACGACAGGAGAAAAGCATATGGGCGAAAATTCAATTTAATTTATATAAAGAGAACAAGGTGCTATTCATTTTCTTGGCTGTAAATCCCATGGGATAACTGCCGTGGCGATTTCCCCTTTCTCTCCTATTCCTTTCACAGAGTGACCAATAAAGGTTAAGAGATAGTTTTTACATTGATTTCTATTCTAACCCTTTCTTCATTCCCATTTCCACTTTCACTCTTCACATCTCTTGCCTTGACTTACAGTAGCACCGCCACCAACACCACCACCAGCAGTGGCAAAGCAACTTCATATACAACCATCTCAGAGTTCAGCTCAGTTCAGTTAGTTGACTCTTGACTTGGTTGATCCTATCTCACCGATGAATGCCACGGTTTGTAGCTGCTACACGCATAAAGCCAGAGCTACCTCTCAACACTCCAGAATACTCAACTCTTACTCCACGGAACTCTATCAAATACTTCTCTCTGTACGAAACCAAGCCAGGCTAGACCAAACCAGTCCTCAGACCACTCAACCAAAGGTTTGCCAATCAAAATACTGCATCTCGTCTTTATTCCCATTGCCTAGAGTGCAGTCAGCATCATTTTTCCTACAGCACTACACACAGTAGCACAGACGAGACCTTGTGTGATCCCAAAAATGTCCAAATACTCTCCAACTATTTATACTTCACAGAATGGATATCTGATATCTACTACATTACGAGATACACAAGATTTTATACAGAAATAGAGGTAGTACTGACTGATAATGAAAATATGTATCCAGAATAGCTAAGAGACAGAATGCATTATTGCCAGTGGTAGTGTTTGTATATATTCCGTCCTTTACATGTTGTTGTGATGTGTTCAGAACGGAATTGCACGCATATGTACGTGTCTACATATACTACAGGATTAGATACTTGTATAGTGGTAGACATATCTCCATACTACTCACCAACACATGGAAGTACATCTCAGATCCATTTCCTTCATCCGATTAACTTCTCCTGAGGCTAAGCAAAGCAAAAGTGAGTGGACTCGACTGGACTGAGCGCGACACACTCCCTTCGTGTCATTTCCAGGACGAGATATACAAAAATAGCTCTTGCCGGCTTTTCCTCTTTCCAAAAAAACTATGTGCAGTAATACTACAATAATGCATTTACAGTAGGATACACATGCTAACTCCATGTAGGAAACTCCACACGTTCTCCCTAGCAATGAAATAGGATCTTGCATATACAGTAGGACATACTAACTGAAACTTTTACAGTGCATTTCATTTGCAATAAATACATTAAAATGCAGCTTAACTACTACCTTTTGGTAAACAGGTCTTAGTCCGGCAGAGTATATTACATATGTTGTGGACATTGTGGAGTATACGCTATATAAAGGTGAAGATATGCAATAGGAAATGTTTAAGTCGTGGTTTGCATAACAATAAAGTACAGGTAAGTAAGGTGTGTATTTATGTGGGCTGAGAATAAGGTGTAATGCTTCCGACATGTTAAAATTGGTTTCCCTTTCCTGTTGAATAGTAAAGCCGAGGTTTAAGACAAAGAAAGCAGAGTAACTTAGTGAGCCAGTGTCTTGAGACTACTACTAGGGAAATCCTCATGAGAACATGTTATATTAGACTGATGTGGCAGTGACATGGCCTTAGTTTAAGTAAGTAGTAGAGGAGAAATTGCGACAGAGCTCTGAACATGTGAAAGAAGAAGAAATGCCAAACAAAGAGTTAATGGCAAAAGTGGATTTGAGCATGGCTTCCGGGCACAGCAGGAGCTTTCAGTCGGCGAAAACTGGGTACGTTAGTAGTAATGCACTACTGTAAATATAAATGCTCCTACCACACACACACGAGTAATGTCCTTTCGTGTAAAGGCAGTACTACACGGGGTACTTTAGTCTATATCAAATAAGTCGCTTCCGAAAATCAATAGAGGTTATATAAAAGTGATACACGTTAGCATGTTAGTTAAGCTACGGAAGCAGGGTGTGTTGTGTGACTCTGCTTTGTAGTGAAATAAGAAATAGAAATTATATCACCATCTCTTCGTGTAAAAACAACGACTAAATCCGGAATGAAAAATAGGACAAATACAACACCGGATCTTTAGCTGTCGAGATGCAACTAACTCACAGTTGTGTTCTTCAATATATCTTTCCATCAACACTGGAACCTAACGGATAGCTGAATGCATACTGGAGCCAACAAAATCTATCATTTGGACAGCCCACGACTGTTGAGCGCATTGACAGATGAAAAGATAAAATCCTAGTTAACTAATTGTGGACAGACGAAGTGTAGATAAACCTACATGTCTTTCTATTCCAAATTATATCTTTCTCAGGTGAGTTCAGAGATATTGTCTGTCTATATTTATAGGTACTTTCCGATTTTCTTCCTGATATGTACTAACAAACCGAAGACTTCTGATGATGACCTACGTACATATAGTGGATACAGAAATTTTTTAAATTTATTTTCATTTGAGTAGTTTCGAAATTAGATTTAAAAGCTCGTGTTGGCAATTGATATTCTTTTGTGAATATTTTTTAGCACTTTGAGGTTATAATGCCTATGCTTACAAAATTAACAATAGAAAACCTTCATCGCAAGCTATCAATAACGTGTGTTTACCTACTGTGTTGAAGTATTACAAGTTACGAGTTGATAATATTATTATTGTTATAAAAGTTGATGCGGATCCTTCATGGAAGTATTCGGTTTCAGAGCACCTGATATGAGTTTTGTTGTAGATAAGTAGTTAACGTAGATGAGATGAAAGGTAGGGATGTCGACACGACGAGAAATAGAGAAAAGAAGAATCAGAGGGAAGAGCTAGCACATTCTCATCATACATTTATCAGTAAACTCTCGGAAGAATGTTCTACTTTGCTTTGCTACTTTTGCCACGCTGCAATACACACACTCTGCAAAAGATTTGGATGATCAGATGACGATAAATCTTTCAGTGAAGTGAAATGGATCTTCTCACTTGACGTTTGGACGTGCTTGATGCAATTATGAATTATGACTTCAGCTCTCAAGTGACAATTTTATTGGAAATCTTAATTCCTATGAATCCAGAAATCCACTCTCGCCTCCCATCAACATCCACCATAGCGTGTCACATCAACTCATGCAATCACGTCATCGCCTCTTTCTCTCTCTCTCTCACCTTAACTTATCTAATTCAATGCATTATATTAATATAACCCATCACTTTCCTTCCACCCTACCTAAACCAAGGTAATAAACCGGAATTTTTACTATTTATATATTATATCCACACAGGAATAGCAAAATTATAATGGAAGCCCTTCCTCTGAAATGTACAATACAAATACGCGTGGAAGGAAACGAAAGAGACAACCTACATGGAAGTGAATGTCTATACGTATAAAGAAAAGAATTGAAGCAAACCACAAAAATATTACACATTTCGTCATTCCACTCTACTCCTTTCAGACTCGGTTAGCCTTCCCTAATTGAAAAGACGTACGCTCATCTTTCAATTTATGGAGCAGTCTGGGCCACGTAAGGGACCTGACTATCACTCTAAGAAAGAGAAGCAAAGGGATGAAATGTCTTCTATAACAGTTTGTGCTATAGTAGTAAGATAATAAGTAAATACTAAACTCTGCTTACATACATCCCTATGTGTATTACTGATAGTATGCTACATATTATTGGGAATAGTAGGAAATATGAACTGACGATGAGTGGGTTATACGAGAAGAATCTCCGTTCTTTTAGGAAGATGAAGATGGTTAGTTATCAACTGGTGCACAAGAAAGGCTGTACCAGGTGCCACAAGAATAAACACACTCTAAATGCTAAAAAGTACAGTAAAAGGCTATACATATTGTCTGTGTAAACTCAAATACATTGCTCCTTATACGAAACACACGTTTCAAGGTATACACAAAATTCATAATGGGTAAATACAAAGGGACAAAGGTACTACATCGTAAATATCAAAAATGTTACTTACATGCAGCTCTCTCTAAAATTTTATCATTATCATCGTTAGACACATCTACGTTGATCTAGCTAGTTTTGCACTACATAGACCAATTTATATTTATTTTGACGCAAAAGCTACCTTTAGCTAAATGCATTGCCGGAGTATTTCTAAGTAGGTAAAGTAAAAATCGGTTCGTACAATATGTACAACTAGTACAACCCTTATAGAGGGACTTTATTGGTGATTTTGGTAGTCAGAAAATTCCGATAATGTATGAGTCTTTTAGAAGGCTGTACTTGACCAAAAGATGAATGCGTCTATTTTGGAAATTTATACATCTGTGATGGTACTGCAATAGGCGAGCATTAGCATTAGAATTTCAGTCAAACATTTTTCGTTTGAAAATGAGGGACGTTCACTCCTTGACTCGTGTGCTATTCTACTGCTGGGAGAACGTGGCATAGAAACATACAACGTTGTGGAAATAAGAATAGGTGGAAGAAGAAGAAGAAGAAAGTCCTGTGATATTTTATACGCTTGGTTTTCCATAGTCGTCAAGCAAGGGGCAGCAGTTAGCCAGGAATATTTTTTGAGTCTCGTTTATTCTGTTTTTGGGTTATAGACACTCGTGTATGCAATGCAAGGAATGCGGTACAATGTTCGTAGTGAGCTATATGCCTTTCACTACGAAAACTTTCTTTTCCGTTCACGACTGCTTGGAGAATAGAGTCATGAATTCAAAAGGAGAGAAATGTTCAAATGCATGCATAGTAGGTAGTTCAGTCAGAGAGGAAAGAGGCAAATTTGAGAGTCTCGATGCAAAACGGCCCCATAACTTAAAAGGAGGCCGGGAGGAAAAGAGAGGTCACAGTACGTGAGTGTTGTATTAAAATTTTTCCAACAAAAATGGGGAGTTGTGCTCTTGTGCACGGAAATACAGCCAAAGTCAAGTCTCAAACCATCCCAACTGGTGACAGACGGGAACCCACCAGAAAAGAACTCTTTAAAGACTTTTATCTCTGCCGTTTAAGCTCTCTCAATCTCCGATATACTTTACCCATTTCTCTTCGTACAATCCCATACTCCTCCTGTACTCCTACCACCAACACAAACACAACAGTACATACATCCAAAGACTCTCTAGTCCTACCCAATACATTACAACAATTCCTTGTCCACACATTTAGTCTATCCAGTTAGTCAGTCACTCAATGCCAACGAGGATCATCTCAAATTGCACTGCCACTGCCCGTGGTGTTGTTGTGATATACCGGGAATGAATCCCACAATATATGTATGGGAAAAATACTTTACTGTATTTTATTATATATTACTCCCCTACTTGCTAATGTCAGCATAGTTGTATTACATATATATCGACCATAGTTGTACTGAACAGATATGTACTGACTTAGTAAATAGCAGTGGCGAAAATATTTCCACAATTCAACATTTCAGAAGAGTATCCCGTATATCTACACGATTAAACAGTCTGAAGGATGATGAAGACTTGTTCTGTACCGTAATTTACTTAGGTACTTCTATAAAGCTATTACAACACATATTATATACTATACCAATAGAATCCTACATAAATATGTACGCAGCATTTGTATATATGAATTGAATAAGTATTTACTGGTAGATCCTCCGATGGGCATTTGGTAGCCTGAACCTGAGAGCTTATCATATTATGCTAAATCATTTATCATCAGCAAACAATCTTGCCTGGGTAGGTTCTGGCTGGGCTAGGTTTGACTAGGGATTGACTGCTGCTGCTGCTACCACTACTTGAAAATGATTCTCATTAGTTTCTTCTTCTTTTTGCACTGAATCAGATGAGATAATATTCTGGTTATGGAGATTTGCTATCAGTTTCGTCTCAAGCGCGTGGCGTCAAGTATCTCTTTAAAATCGCCAAAGAATTTTTCATCAGCCTTACTGATAAATAGTTTGCTCCGAGTAATGACTTGACTACTTGTAAGTATATGGGCTATCATCATGAGGGAAATTACTCAGTCTGTGTAGACAGATTGCCAGAGGGTAGTCGTGCCTTCCTCACAACAGGTAAATGCTCTACATTGTAAAAGTACCTACTAACTACTTAACTACAACACAACTACATATTTTATTATGCGCTCCGTAAAAATCTGTATACATCACTTTCCACAGATAAGTAATGTTTGTAATGTAATAAGTAAGTACGCCTATCCTTGTATTCCATGTTTTATGAAGATGTGGTAAATAACGAGAAGATTCAATCTACTAATCCAGAAAAATAAGAAACGGAAGATTCTGGTATTGTATTCGCATTATTGTATTGGAATTACTATTGTAAGTATAACTACTTGTATGTGTTATTTCTATACCATTCCTGATTCCCAGACCAGTTTAATACTCAAAACTCATCTCAAGTTCATGGTAAGTTGGGATGGTTGCCAAATGAGTGTTGCGTTGGGATGGAAGTGGGCATAGCACGTGCAACCGGAAGGAAGAAGGGAAAGTCAACTGAATTGAAGTGCAGCAAGGAAAGAAATGCAAGTTAATTAGCAAGTTGATTGCAAAGTGACCATAGAAAGGTTGTGAAATTGGACTGGACCACTTAGTGCATTCCTTATAGGGCCAAAAGTATGTAATTTGGTGTGTATTCTCTTCACTAAATGGCATATACTTTATACGGAAATATATTTAGAAGCACGTTAGCATAAGTAAAGTACATACATTTCGGAGAGTCAGCGTAAGGGGAGAAATTCACATACAGAGACATAACATACAGAGACAGCAGAATGGTCATTCCTGATGGGGAAATGGGGAATCGTAGGGAAGTAAAGTAGTAGAAGTGGTCGTACGGGTAATACATAGTGGTAGGACTATATTCCGGGTGTTAGGACAAGACAGGAGAGTAGGTGCATAGTATGTAAAAGTTGTATAGAGATCACAGAGAGAGAGAGAGAGAAATAAGACTGGTGTGGGTACAACTCTGTCTCTAAGCAAGGAAGTACAAACAGCACCCAAAAAATCGATCAATATATTTTCTCTGGACACAAGAGACTTAATGGCTATAATCATATCTCTCTCAACAGGGGAGAAAGCATCCATTCCCACTTTTACTTTACTCAACGTATTTTAACCTGGACACAGAGCATCAGCATGCCACACAAGACAGAACTCCGCTCCCGGACACTCCAACTTGCTTAGCATAGTCTTTTCCTTACTTTACATGGCAATAGCACATTCACTATGTACCTTAACTCACTTTGCCGCACGAGACTCCCACACTATTACAGATACTATGGCATTCATGCATGCATACACACAAACATGCATTTCCCATTGGCACTACAGACTACACACTACATTATTTTGACATTGTACAGGGTGCTTTTATGTTTTGCTAAAAACAAAGTTACCTATAGATTTATTTTTACTGGAATCTACCATGAGTACACAACAGAAACAACTTTGCTCATTAAATCACAATGCCCTTGTTGTAACTCACAATTTTTTGTGTTGTAAAATTAAGTGATGTATTTCTGTATAGCTAGTATGAATCATTTTTTAAGAGTAAAAATTGTTTAACGCTTAAAGAATACCCTGAATACTGTTTACGGAGTTGAAGAGTTAGATGTTTCTTACTCTCTTTGTGCATGCACGCACACGCACAATGCCGGACTGGACTCCATAACACAAGTATTTGCGTTCCTATGTATGTATATAGAATATAAAACGCAAATGCAGTTTCTAGGTACAAAAATTATTCACATAGATTTTCCAAACCCTTTTATTCTGGTTGTGTAAGTGTGAATTAAAATTCTCCATGCAAATTTAGCCCAGAACCATCGAAGAGGAATGAATCGCTACCTACCATCTTGTATAGCTATACACGATTACCAGGGAAAATGTTACAATCTTGATATGCAAATGAAATACATTAATTTCTTTAAGCTTAAAAATGCCTACCTACTATTCACTAAATACGCGAAACTGGGCTTCATAACCTTTTCTGAGAACAGTGAAGCATTCAGCAAGCATATGTCTATATAGCAGATAAGTAGAAAACAGCTCAGTCGGCAAAAAATTTACATACAATTATCTATGCATTAGTGCTGTTGAACTTAACAAGACTTGTATTGAAGTATAGGCCAGCAGCCAGCATAAGCCAGTTTTGTTGAAAATCAAGACACGAAGCCAGGATGTGACTTCAAATACGACTACTCACATATACTGCACTCACATAGCAATAAAAAATCCATTTCAATTTCAACTGCTTATGCTCGTAAACTATAAATCAGAGAATCTTCAATCGAAATGTGTCTGCACTGCAGTACATACAATGGTAAGGACTAATAACAATAATCACTTCGAAAACGATGCTACCGATAATTATTAAGGCGTAGAACACATGAGACAGAAGCACGAGCCGTGCTCTGCCTAGTAAAACAAGTTAAACAATGCATTAGCTCTCTGCAAAGAGCAAATTTTCAATCTCTTCTTTCAACATATTTCATTAGTACGCCGGCAATTGATGTCAGCGTCATTAAATCATCCATAGAATCATTTTAAGTATTCTTTCTTGCATACTCACATGATGGTTTCTTAGATCTGTGGCATGACTTGGTCTTATTGCTAATACATGCAAGGAAACAGTTCAAATTAATAACAATAACGATGATATAGAGGTGATACCTACAATACCTAGTTACTTTTATGACATGGCATCACTCTACCTACTCCATAAATGTAAAAAGCACTACAGACTTAACTGTAATTTTCATTTTCCAATATAATATTGCAAAACTGTAAACCAAGTGCATTTAGTGTGGGTTACTCACAGTTTTAATTTTTTACCTTAACAATTGGCCATATATGCCACCATACGTGTAGCTCTATATGCATACCTATGTAAAATTAAAAAGGAGATACTTAAGAACTTAAGACCGCTACTATGTTTCAATGCTACTAAATGGAACGAGAAAATATATTCAATGTAATTTAATTCAGTATAGTGTAATATGCGAATGCATTTCATTGTAATGATTTGCTACACATTGCTTGTACAAATTAAGGTACCTAAATACTTTGTGTAGTATAAGCAGACGCTTTTACATTTAGAGAGATTAAGCAGAGAGTACTCTGAGCATAATACTCTAAGACAAACCAATAATAAGCAAAGAGCATTGGAAAGGAAAGCAATATAAAAAATTGTTTTGTAGTTATTACTGATTATTATTATAATTAAATAAAAACACAGGAGTAGAGGAGTAAAACCGGTGGCAGTCTTGATAGCCATCGGCATAATATTATTACTCCAAATGCCTTATAGATATGATATAAACACAACATCACGTATTTTACCTTACACTTACTTAAGTATTTGTACACTCAAATGAATGCCAGCACACACAAGTATTGAAGTACAAGAATACAATAACTAACTCGAAATAATAACATATAAAGAAATCATAAGAATTGCCTGTTTTACTCTTCCTTGGTATAATAGTAGTAATAATCATCATCAGAATAATATGGTGAAGCAATGCATATGATATGTATATACGAAGACTAATAATACGAAAGAAGGACAAGCTATAATTATTCCAGGAATGAGTGCAGGTAAGAAGGGTTATTGTATTTTTAATATGATATGATAGGTGTCTGATGAATTGATAAGGAAGACATCATCTGGGCGAGTACATACGTCTACATTCAACATATTGGCTTCCTTCCATACCTGTTTTACTTTGAATTACATTATTTTACGTACATATATATATATATATATATATAAGTTTAATTGCAAGTCCAGTAGTAGCAGTAGAAGACGAGTCAAGTCATTCTTCGACTATTATTCTCTATACATTTAGCTTCAGTCAGCAGAGATCGACGTGCTGCTGCATTGCTTTTTAATTTGCTCTTTTACTTATTATTTCCCTTAAAGCAATATATTACAATAATACACTTTATACATTTTACTACTAATGGTTTCATATGTGTGTAATGTGCTGTGTATTAAAAGCATGCTACTAGTACTACGGTTTGCAAAATATAATTCCATCTCTTCACTTACTTTATTTTACTTGGATGAATTTACCTTTCATACATACAGAATGATGCATCATGCCCTTCACTTAAAACTGCTGCTGCTGCTGCTAACATAACCTACGTAGTATCATTCTACATATCTGTATCTCAAGTGCGATCTGTACGTTCTTGAATTCACTCAAGTTTAAAATCAACTCTCGGGCTTAGATAAGCAATGCAAAATTCATACAAACACGTAGAAAAACAATGAAAAATCACTTAATGCACGCCACAAGAGCCACAGAACAAGTCCATTGCTATTATAGCCACTCTGTAAACATCTCTGAAGAATACACACACACAGAGACGTCGTCGTCATCTCATACATACTTCAGCGTATGCATTCTGTGTACACAGTGTTGCATTTTCAAGTGCAATTCCTTGAACCATGCTAATAGTATAATGCCATGCTATACATTCTGATGGTAGCTTAGCTAATTGTAAGTTGCTAACTGAACTAAAGCAACTATTTTACAAATAACTCTTCCATTCACATTTCAACTTTAGTATGTGGCTACTTGGGCTTATATTATTCTTCAACTTTGCTCACTTATCAACCCTAATCTGCTTAATAATCTCTGAGTCTGCCAATTAAATTATTATTAGTATATTGTTATTATTTTTATCATGTCCACTCTATTCTGAAGGCAAAGCTCTAGATTTTTTACGCTTTGCACGCAAATTAAAAGTTGAATTTACAGAATTCTACAAAGTGCATTAAGTGTATAATATAATACATCGCCTAAATGTACATTTATACTTCGTGAAATTATATCAACACACTCTTACACAGAATTTAGATGGAAACACATTCAGTACTAGAACCAGTGCAGATGTTTTTATTAATACACAGAGTCTCTAACTAATAGGCCTACTTTTCTTAATTGGACAAAGTAACCAACAAGTACACAGTAGCAATTGGGGTATCATGACACAATCATCCGCATCTTATATACTAACTTGTACACAAATAATAGGTACCTAGGTACATAGAAAGGCTTATTATATTTCATTGTATAATAGTATTGGGGATCCACATGTTTTATACTTGTTTGCAAGCGCACGCATAATGTATCTCGGATTCAATTCTTGACTGAGGTGGTAGTGGTATAGAGAATTCTATCCAATCCACAGTTGAACTTGTTTGAATAGAACGCATGGAAATGTAAAGGAGTAAAAATGTAGTTTTCTATGAGTACGATTCACGTCACGATACGATTACGATGCCCGTCCCTTCAGATTACAATAAAGAAGCGAGTCCATTTATTCAATTGTGTATTATTTCTTAGTTCACACTTCTTATGGCATTCCCTATGTGTGAAAGGGATTGTGTAGGAGAGAAACGGGTAGTCGCACTTTGTACTTAATCGTATAGCGAAGAAGGATAAGTACATGGTAATAACCAATATGTGGCTATTCTCGCCTTTTTATTTAGAAAGACCTTATATTATGCGTGGCTCAAGATTATTTTCACGTTACTGCGTTGTTGACGTATGAATTCGGATGGCTGTTCTGCTCTTGTTCGGTGTATTCTCCCCGTTATGTGTAGTGTAGTAGTAGCCGAAAGAAAATGAAGAAAGCAGAAAGTCTTACGGCATATACGTAAAGTAGTAGTGGTAGTAGTGGACGAAATGGTAAGTATTAAGTACGTAATGGCATGCATACATGGAAATGCATACTATAGACGTATACAACAGAACTCATTCCCATTCCAAACTTCCAGATCAATGATGGGCCATAAAAGGTCTACAGAAGTGCTGCACTATTCAATAAATATTCCATTTCAAGAATAAGACGAAAAAATTCAATGCTTTTCTTAGCGTAACAACGGAGAATGTGAACATAGGGAACATCAGAATACTGTAGAACTACTTCCACCAAAAACTAAATTCAAGAGCACCTGCATATTTTCCCTAAGAAACTCATATAGCTCTTTTCTACTAAATTCGGCTGACGGAACAAACTGTAACAGACATGTTCTCGTAAGCACATTACAATATACAAGTTTGATTTAACTCGAGTTGACGATGGTGAATTTCTACTCAGGCAATGAAATGGATGAGAACTTTTTCTTATTTATTCTTTAGTTCTTACTCTTTACAAGCAAATGTATAGTTTTGCTGAATACACACTCTTACTAATAGAATATTACAATACAACATTGTGCATATAAATGTAAAGTTAATAAGTATATGTGTAATGTGTATATGTATTCTCACATTACTTCTACACAGCAAGCGAAATACTTTTCAATTAGTTATGTCGACGTGGACAGAAATATATTTACGACCCTATACGTTGCAAAAGCATGACTCGAAGTATTATATACCCATATACATACCTAGAAGTATATAAAATGAATAAAAATGCATTTTTACATATAAAGTCCATGGTACATGTCAAGAAAACGATCGTATGTATAATGTATTAAGGTATGTACATACTAGTAAGATTTTTGATGAATTTTTTAAAGAAATGTCATCTGGTTCGGCTAATTTAAGTCAGACAGACAGGCAATGCAATGCAACCCCTCTCGTAGAAAGAACCCTCGTCAATTTCAAAGCGTTCTTTTCCATTCGAAAGTGATTCAATGATATTTAAAGTGTGTGATTTGACATGATATGTCAAATAAAGCCGCAGGATAAGGACACATACAGGCAAATTGTTGTTGTACTATGCTTAGAATTAAAGTGAGACTTTTACGCTAGCAGTCAGTGAGGGCAGGGCAGAGTGAGAAAATATCGTGGATTATTCCTGGAATGCAACTCGTCCATGAAATATTCAATGCATGCAATGTACTGTAAGCTAAAAGCTATTCAATTTCTCTTCTATTATTCTCTTGTACAATACTCACATACTCCCACCTAAATAAACGCAATGAGATTATTAGCAATTGAACCAATGCTTTTTCTACTCACACCGTGAGCATTCATACCTCTCTGACTGAAAATGACAAGTCACGCAATGCTCCTATCTATGCATTTTAACACAAAATTTTCCACATTTTACATTTAACTGAATGCATACAAAATTTAAACATTTTTGTGGAATTTACTTTCAGTTTGCCTAAAGGTGATTGGTAATTCTGGTAATACAAAGCAACAAAAACATTAAGGACATTAACATTTATTTGTGCAAGTAAAATACTTTACAATTCACATTTTTAGCAATTGAATATAAAATTTTAGTCTCAAACAGATCAGTCGTCGAATCGTCCATTCAATTGATGTTCTTTTATGTGTGGAGATTAAATTATAAACTGATACGATGTGAATGCTGTGGCCGTAATTATCATTCTGAATAAATTCTACTGCTACACTTACATTGAAGTATACATGTGACCGTTTATACATAAAAATGTTTGTCTAGCGTAGTTCTACGTATAAAATGTTAATACTAGAGGAATATGCGTAATGTAGCACACCAAAAATATCGTCTGTCATAAACAGTTTCTCTTCTCCCATAAAGAAACACAGAGTGAAACTCAATCCGGGTCACATCAAATCTGAAATGGCCACATTCACATACGTCCTCACATAAGATATCACATCATAACAAAATATCCAAGTCATCAGAGGAGAAACGACCGTTTTGAATTACTTTGAGTAAAGTGCTTACCTACATTACATTACTATACAGGACCCCATACGTACCTCTACTAGAAAATATTTCAATAAGAAACCTACAAACTATTTACCTTCGCAAACCATTATGTTTTTCCAGTATTGTACAGACACACACACAAACCATTTTAATACTTGCAACCAACTTATCCTGCAAGAAATACTGTTAACGACATTTTACAGGTATATTCAATATTGGTACTTTATATCAAGACAAACGAAAGCAAATCACAATTCTTTGCTACGTCGATTTCCATTTTCCATCATGCAAGATGGATGTCCTCGTAGTTAATACATATTAATGGCACATACTAGTATAACAACATATATCACAGAGAATGTTAAAAAACTATTCTCGTACAGTCCATACTATACTACAATCAACTAAATAGTAAAAAGGACCTGACGCCCAATGAATAGTCAATAGTCGATGAAGGTAAATAATAATGAAGCTAAGGTAAACCTGAACGTACGTTAAGTGCATGAGCCAATCTACCACTCTAGTAAAACGCTTTATAACGTCGAAGAACCGTAAGTGGTGTGTGTAGTTCCTGCTTTCCCAAAAAAGCAAAGGCACTACCACAGTAAATACACCAACATCATTCTAACAACACAATAAGTAAAATATATTTGTGTAAAACACAATGGAAAGATGGGGAACAGCAAACGCATCTTCTTTTATATTTTGACTAGTTTATCCATCTATCAATCTGTCTTACTTTTGCCTCGTCTCTCGTATCGTATATCTTTTTTCATCTTTTGGTCGGATCATCTTTTTGTAATGTTTTACAACGTAAAGCCAACTGTGTGTTGGTTTGCAAGGTGTTTAAAGTCTACTAATCCATCTCTATGCAAACAAAGGTTGATTGGTATACACACAGAAACTGAAAGGCTGAGTACTATAACACTTATTGCTCACGATAAGCAGATGCAATATGAAAACGAAGACTGAAAAGTACTATGAAAGTTTCTTTTGTCCTCTGAATTAGAATTGTAAAGTCATAGACCTTTTCATATAGTATTAATATATACAGATTGCATACGGAGAGCTTGTCCTTTTATTAAGCGTTTATATTCTACCAGCTACTACTTGATAGCTATGATACATAGAATTATATTGAATGAAGACTACAAACCGTTTTTAATGTTTACAGCTGAAGTGAAGAAAAGGTTTTGATTCAGCGTGCATAAACACACGGAGCATGTAGAACATTAAAGAGCTGACTAATATGTATGCAGTGTGAATAATGTGCCCATAGGACTACACAGCGTAGAATAGTACTTCCATATCATTACATTACATTATGATAAATTATAAATTGTAAAGAACTAGACGCATGCAGAGGCTATTTTTAAAATTTGAAACGAGTTTTTTGCTCAGAGATTTTACACTACACAGGGTAGTAGTGCAATGTGTGTACATTCTGTCGTGTCTCGTATAACTACCATTTATCCGACTGTGAAACTAGAAATAAACATAGGGACCCAGCACACAGAAGAACGAAGGGATACATTATTATATATTATGCGTAACAAAAAATGCAGAAATATGATAAATAGCAGTAATGGTAGTACATAGAACCGAAGGGTTGACAATTTATTCGAACTGATGCGAGAGTTTGTTGAGTACATGGGCGATAGCGTCTACGCTTAGTAGTTTCAAATGATACGAACGAACGAACGACGAGAGACGACAAAATAAAAAAGCTTTAGTACGGATCGGATAGAGTACCACCACAAAAAATTAGATATGATTATTCCTTACCACTGTGCACCACACGGTTTATAAGAATAATATTTTATAAGTAATGCTACTATTATACACACTTACTTACTTATAGGTATATAGAAAAATGATCCTTACACCAGACCACTATATGGTAGAACTACACATACAATTCAATTTGAGTGAGCGAGTGCGATACGAGCCAGATGATCAGAAAAAACTTTTAAGCCTTTCACAAACAGCAAAGTACCTCTACAGAGAGTGTAGTGTTAGTGTACTAACCTAACAATGAAATAAAGAGTTAAAAAAATCAGGTTATGTTACGTTCGTTGCTTTACATTACCATGCATAGAAAGACTTCACAGACAGCTACCTTCATTTCATTCTATTCTCTGTCTTACGTCTACCTTTTGCACACATACGCTCTACCTTATGTTACCACGTGAACTTATCAATTCAACTCTTTCTATTATAGCTAAATTATTCTTTTGGCTCTTCTTGTATTCATGTTTTTTCTATTTATACATACACACACATAGGTGCATACATCGTTCCACAATTGCGTCACATTATTAATCTATCTACTACTACTACTACGTACAGCAGACAGAAAGACTATTCATTCTTAAAGGTGGCTCTGCTCCTATCCCTATGCTACATTTATTCATTCATTGGTACATCACGTTCATATGATTATTTTTATTATTACATTCATAGTGGTATACAGGAGGTGAATACATAATGCGAGGTTGATATCAATATAATTCGTAGAATAGAGTATTAATAGACAACAAGAGTTCAGAACACATGAACCCTTCTCTTTCGCCTATTCTCATCGTGCTCATTAAATTCAAAGATATGCGTGATGCAGACTCATTGCCTAACGTACGCCTAGCTCAACTCGGAACTCTTTATTGCCATTGGGCGACACTTCGAGACAAGCCAACCCTTTCAGCTCGTTAGCCTATGCATTTGCATATCGAATTCACTCTAGAGGCGACATTTACGTAACATCATCATCTCGACAGGAAAAAAACTCTGACTCATCCCTTTTTAGACGGACTAAACTTTATAGCTACTATACACAATCAGAAATGAGCGGATGTACTTATTATACGATATTATGCATGCAAGTGTGTGCGCAGTGTAAGTAGGTGTATGTAAAATAAATAATACAGTGAAAAACGGGATGAGTGCTTCTGCTTATTCATTTCACGCAGAGCTCCAATACTAAAGATGTTTTAATGTTGATGATGATGGTTCCACTTGAGAGACTATGATGATAAAACTACGTAGGATTACTACTTTACTTTTAGTCCGATCTACTGCAGGCGCTCTGTATAAAAGACACATTCTCTTTTATTCCGAAAGTTTTCTGTTTCCATTGATAATAAGCTTCGATAAGTTTCACGATAGGCGTTAATTGAATGGCGAATATCCCTACATTGGAATTCTCCTCATGCACAGAATAAAGCAAACAGCTTAGCAAGGCTTCCCTCTCTCACAATGGCTTTGGTGTGGTGGCAGACAACAGTGGATCGATTTGGCCTGATTTGAGCAGATATTTTCTCTATGCCACCACTCCTGATTGCAATTGTCATTGTCACCCTCAAATACATGCAAAGTGAACCGAGGGAGAAGATGAAGTTTCCGGAAATGTGAAAGGAATAGATAATGATTGTACACGAGAAAAAGGTTTTCTTACTCAAAGCTGTGTTTACTTTTACATTTAATTTTTGCTGATTAAGGTACATTATCCATATGGGGTAAAGAAATACAAAGGTGCTTTGACTAAATAAACTCTTAATAAGGTACTCATATACTAGACAAATAGGGATTTGTTGTATAAAAAGTGAAAAATAAATATGTAGATGTAAGGATTTTAGGTTTCCTTGATACAATAAGTATGTAGCTATAATATGTGGTAATTATGTTAAATCTAACTTGTGTTTGTGCAAGGTTGTGTCCTTCATGTGGGGATTTTAGTTTTTGAGTGTCTAAATGTGAACAAGGTCGAGTATCCATTACATTATTGCCTTTTTGAGAAAAATGTTTCAGATCAGTAATACAGAAAGGAGCACATGAATTTACTGTGTGTAGCCATATTAGTGTTTAGCATAGAGGTACCTATGTGAGAATAAGTTTACCATACTCTAAGTGTGTGAATGTATTTGTAAATGGATGGATAGATTGAGATTTCTTTATGTTTTGTCAGATGAGACGGTCAAACACTTTTCCCTAAAAAGAGGGCATACTAAGTAACAAACAGATGCAAGTTTTCGTTTTCATCCCAATATTGAATATTCCATTCATTCAATTTCCACAGATCCTCAAAAACTCGTATGGGATAATGGGCACGGAGAGAATGGCCCCTGGTAATATAATACTACTCCTCCTGCATATGTAAATCTGCTGCTTTTTCTGGCAACAGTCTACCTTTTTTACTTGAATACGAATATTCCACGGAATAATCCCTATCTGTTCCGTATGCATACAAAGATGACGCGATGACTGTATAAATATACGACGAGAACCTTTTAGAGAGAGGGATGCATGCAATCGTGTTACATATCGGTTGCTTTTCTCGTCAAACTGGGAAATTGGAATGTTGGATGAGTTTAGTTAGCCAAGCCGCTATGCACCACTAACCAAGAATAGCAAAATGAATATTCAGTAGGAGAATCATCATATCTACAACAGAATCACATCAGCATCTCTTTACTCAACTTCCTCTGTAGCAGTCGTCGTAAATGCGCTCGCCTTGCCCGCGTGCACATTACGAGTAAATAAAATATTATTTTGCTTCACTACTTATGTAAAAATCCCGATTTTTAGAATACAAAAAAAGATTCATTGTGTTTTCAAAGTATTATATGCAGTTCTGATTGTGAATGTAAGTACAACAGCTAGTATTCAGATCGTGTGTATGTGTGTGTAGTCTGAAAGTACATTGTATGTATATTACATTGACTAATACTGGGGGAGATAGAAGAATTCATGACGTTTGACTTCGAATTGAGAGAGAGAAGTCCAGAGAGAATAGTAGTCGTAATAATAATAAAAGGCCAGAGGGAAGAGGTTAGCGAAAAAACTTCCAGAGATGAACCATGGTACATGTGTCGCAGAGTTGTAGAGCATCAATCATCTCAAAGAATAGGATTTTATTATATGCCAGACTATATTATACATAATGTGAATATGCTGAATGTGATCCAATAAAATTTCGACGACTAAGATTGAGCAGTAGAGGGTAAAGATGACATGACAAGACAGAAAAAAACTTTTAAAACCAACCTGTAGCTGGTGAGCTGAGACTTCTTTCCATCCGCTTGAGTGGCTCTGCTGTAAATAAAAATATGTCGTCTATTAGATATGCAATACATTCTAATAAAATCAATCGATCTATCATCTTACACAAGTAAGACCTTTAATTTTTACACTGGTACAATTACGCAATAAAAGTCTTAATAGCACTTTTCCTGACCTGAGAGACCAACAAATCTTCTCGACCCCACCATATTCATTTTTAACGCGTTTTAATAGTATCGACACTTATACAACCAAAAATTCCTTGAGACTAACTCAAATCAATGGTAATCTTCAACAATGCAACTAAAATCTCATTTTGCACAGGTATAATCCAAAGGCAACTCCTTCACACTCACAAAAATTCAACTAGTATATTTCTAAACTTAAAAACACATTTGGAACACTGTCTCACGTTTGTAATTTAACAATTTTTATGCGACACTCCATGACACAAAATAACACTTTTGTACGACGAAAATAAAAATATAAATGTAAATTCTTTAAACACGATCTGTCAAATTGTAGATAACCAACAATTCTGCGAATCAATTTTAGACGAATGAAAAATGTATTTGAAAATGGAAAAGTCACTTTAAAACGAGCAGAAAGTAAAATGTGTGGAGACTGTTGTTGGAAGAGAACATTTCGGATCTGTGGTGTGAATCAAAGTGTGAAGGGCTCAAAATAGTGAATGAAAGTCTCCTATACAAACACAACAACCCATCTACCATTCTACCACGACGATAATAAGCATGGCATGGATTAAAGCATACACGTAAATATATAGTAGGAGCTTGCCTTTCTGTGTGTAGCTCCTAGCTATGTATCTCCTAACACACACACATTATACACGAACATCAAGTCTCCACTACTCGTTCTCAGTTCATACGAATGTATGACGAACGAAGGTTTCCCCGGAGTCCCTCCTTTTCCCTATTAAGATGTAAATTAGGAGTTTTTTATGCTCCTACTCTGTACGGATGGCTAGTGAGAGTGAGAGTTAATAGTAACTACTGCTCACACACATACATCTCATCTCTCAGTAAAAAACAGTCAAGTTTTACTTTTTAGCTTGTGCTCCGCACACACTGCCTTCAAATCGTCATCCTCTCTTCTGGCGACTATACTTTTTTAAACACACACATCAGGCATCACACAAACAGATTTTCCACAGCCAGCAGATACAGGACCCTTTCATTAAACTTCTTCTTCTAGGACAAGCTGTGTGTACACACCATACATACATCATACATTTATACAGAAAAGGTGTCCACTATATACATATACACTTCTACTTCAACTCATCGTTCAACTAACGGAATTCCATAACAATAAGTACTTCTTCTTTACGCAATTCTAAACGCAACGGCTGCTCCTGTCTTCTTGTCTTCAATCCAATACATTATGTATTAAGTAACAAAGTATACATTTTAATAATACTCTGGATATATAAGGAGTATGTACAAAGTTTAAGTTGCAATATACATATAGTAGTACTGTACTAATAATAATAATAATAAGTTTATGTACAGGGCTTAGACAGATAAATCGTAGTGTCGCATACTCCATGTCAGACGAAACCTTTTCTGTAGTGGCAGTAAGTATGAAAGGTGGAGGAGCACGCGTTGAACATGAGAGAGACAGACAGACGTAGACGTAACCCTTCCTTGCTGCTGTTGCGTGTGAGAGCGTTCGTTCGTTTGGGTATGCAGCTCATTATAGACATCTATAATGTTGACACCTTTTTTATATGCACAAAAAATTAGGCAAATAGGGGAAGCTCTTGAAGAGCCAGCCTATCGCATCAAGACTCTCAACCCTTTCGTTGTAAAAAGTTAAATTCAAACGAGTTCACAGATAGTCGATTGGGGCTATCAGACTATCTCTCCTCGAATATTTACATAGACTATAAATTTAACCCTTCCTTTGCCTAATCATCCTTTCATTATCACTATCACAATGATGGGCATGCACATGCACAGTAGACACGGCTACTTACTACTGGAATAGACTAACTACTACTGTTACCTTTTCTAATGCATACTAGAACCTTGTATAAATAAATTATAATGATAGCAATGTGCAATTTAAGGTAGCACATACCTTCATTTTACTGTTACATTGCACGTAATGCATTTTGGAGATGTAATATTTATTTTGTTATGTAATGTAGTAGTGGTAATGGTGTGTGTGTTTTAGTTACTTAAATACATTTCATTAGCTAATCTACTCCTACTGCGTCGCTCAACCCAACCCCGACAAACCCTTTCCTTTTAAAAGCTGCGGTATGGCAGTATCACTGTCGCGTGCTCATTAGTTCTTAATTGACGAGCATCAAAAAGCAATATGCAACTGATGGACTTGTCAACAATAATGGATAATGGATTGGGTAGATTTTTCTTTCAGATATGAAGTAGTAAATGGCAGTCCGGTCAAACTCCCATTCCCGTTTGACGCTACTTTTATGACAGCTGACGGCGACGAAAAATCAACTATCTACAAGGTGATCTAATAAATAATCCAGTAATACTAGCCAAAGTATTTTCTGTCACAGGAGCTGATTGATTTACACTTTTTCAAAGTTGAAACGAAAACAAGGCTTCCCAAATTGGCTTCGTACATACTTAAAAATTCTTAACACAACCAAAGTACACATTCAAGTGATTCAAGCGAAGGAAAAACCTGACATTATTATTTTACTACAAAATAAGAATGCAAAATGATATTTACTAAATGGCACAGCCAATGTAACTTCAGAATTTTCATGATGCTCTAGTTGAAGTAAATAGCTGCAGTTGTGTTTTACCACAAAAGAAAAGGTATAAATCTAAACTCTAAACACACCTTTACAATCATTTCAGATCATTCTGCGGTATTACTCTTAATAAGTGTGTGTGTAATGTATAGAGTTCCCCTGCAGTTCTATTTGAGTAGAAATCTTGAGGATTCCATATTAAAGGATTGTATTGACCTGACCCGTTGTGAAGGAAGAATGAGGTAATCCTATCTGATGTCGTCCTCAAGTAATTCTGTATAAAGAATAACAATCGAATAGATACTACCACACTACTACATTGCTCTCAGAAAACAAGAATATCCTAGTTAAGAAGAGGAAGAACCCAAGTTCAAGTGGTCTGCTTTACTTTTGTTGGGTTAGTGATTCGACTATTATAACATTACTCCATATAATGACACATGCTACAGATTTATATTTTGTATCCGTCCCAATACTAAGTATGAACAAGGCAAACTTATTCTGATATGACAAATTTTCAAAAGGGATGAAGTTATCATCGTTTTGAGAGGATTTTGTGGTTCATCCTTACCTCTCCTACTACAACAACGACCCACCTCGTAAGTAAGTCAGCGAAAGCACTGATAGAAAAAGGATTGATATAAAGCTGAATGTAGTAATAGCAAACAGATAAACTCCGAAGATCCTTTTACCAAACTCTACTTCACACTATACTATACAAGGTTTATAACTAATAGAACAGATAGTAGTATAGAATAGTAGAAGCTATGTCTCTCTCTCTCGTTCTCTTTATATTAAATTTATCTATAAGGAAGTCTTGTAAAGAGAAGAAGAGTAAGAGTAATAGGACTATCATGTAACTCTCACACTACACATAGATACACAACCTCCACGTATAACTTTTCCGTCTTTTATACACAGAAGAGTAAAGTAGGAGTGCGATGCGAGAGAAAAGAAGCAACAGATCGGAAGGAAGCTGCCACAAAAATAAAAAAGGTTTTACGAATTTTGCGGAAAGCCTCTCCGGGTGGCTCAGTGTGTGTTGTGCCTTTACGCGTCAATGTACTACATGCTTTCTTGCTAGAATGACTACTTACAACACTATGGGGGTTTCCTTCGCCACTTCTCATCTCACATCAAAGTCTGTAATGAAATGTAGTAATGTACCAATCACATCACTTCACTTCATTCACCTCTTTGCTTTTTACATGCTTTGCTTCTTCTCGTCTTGTTACTTTATTTTTCACCGTACATATACTTAATATTATCAGGAAACCCAGGTAGTATGTAGTATTCATCAAAATATCCAACAGTCAAGTAAACACTAGCACTACAGATAATGGCAGTAGTGGGTAATCCAAGCAAAGTTGTGTATACATTTGAACATAATGTTTAAAATACTTTTACATGCGGATCTATGTACACGGCTACTTCTTCTTCTAGTAGTAGATTTAGTTTTCTTTTATACTATAGTTAGTTAGACGAACATAATAATATTATATATAGATATAGAGAGATTTTAGACAAACCTTTTATCCATGCCTGAGCAAGTAAGGTAAAGTTAAAATGGTCTAAACAATGCATGCAATGTGAAAATGAATCAAGAACAAAGCCTACGAAGCAAATGCCTACAAAGTACATTGGATTCACACTCGAACGCTTATCTTCACCACAGTACATAATGAAGAATAAAAATAAAAATGAGAACATAGCATAACGCACTAGGAAACCGCATTAAAATCTTTTGATTTTGATGTCCAAGTGTTGACCGCACATGAACACGGCACGCTATCAAACAGACTACGAATAATTTCCTTGATAAATTTTTTATGTTACTGCCTTTACTAAATTAAAGCCGAAACTAATTAAGATTCATTTTAATGCTTGTAACTGAATCTACAGAGTGTGTAGCCAAAACATGTAAATTTTACTCGTAAAATGCAAAAGCATTTCATCATGTCATATCAGTAACTTTATTGAGATAAATATATATATAAGCTATAAGCATATATTCCTGTTTGAAATAATGCTTCAATTCTAACTGCAAGCAATGTCATCCTCATCTTCTTCTGCAGTCATACACGTTTTACACAGAGAGCAATGCATTATTGCTCCTAACAATAAGTAAGGTAATTGGGACTTTTTGTGGTTGTGTACGGCTGGCTGCTCTTTAGGGTGGGAAAGGAATGGAATACAATAAATGGATGAAAATGCTACATGATAGCATCTTCATCGCATTACTATCATTATTACTCTAACCATAGAATTGGCCATCCTATAAGCTAACCAAACCATCAAGTAATCAACTCTCATATTTTTACTGAGTTACAATATTACTTTATATTTTATATTATTCATCCCAATATCTCCACTATGAAATTCCTCGTCCTCCTCCACACTCAACCAGTATACAGCAGCCTACTTGAGGGTAATAAGATTTTGTCTCAATTTATAAAATATTCTCTTTGTGTAGTTACTTTACATTATAGTACTACATTATGGCAATCCATGCATTGCATTCTCTTCCATTTATTATTCCCTAGCAGTAGTAGTGCTGCTGCTTCACAGAGATATCCATTGCTTCGATCTGCTATGTAAAAATATAAAATGCATTCAGCTCTGTTTTGCTATATCTTTTGTAGAAAGGATTTAAAAGAAGACTTTGAGACAAGAGCACAGAGAGGAGTTGCTGAGGCTGGTGGGTGATTGAGCAGCAGGGCACTTTTGGCCATCACACAAATTCTAAATAGGAGCATTGAGTCAAGTCAAGAGCTCTTATCCAGTTTTGCCCGGTTTGATGGAAGTCAGTGGTGGGTCTTATCATGCATACTACAGTAGTACCTTCCACATACACAGAAATGGTACACACATGGTAAAATGCTAACTGTGTTGTGATGAGCCTTATTTTGCCTTGCTCTCTCTCTGGTTCGGTCCATGTGTGGTTCCTTTAAGACTTAGTTTGAGTTCACTTATATATTCATATTGTAAAACATGCCCGGATACAAATGTATTACAATGTAGGTCTCTTCTGGGACTCTATCTCTTAATATAGTGGTCTCTTGGGACATTTTTCTCTCTGCAGTCCGCTGGACATTGTGCTTTCCCCTCTTTCACTACTTGACTGCCATGCCCTGCCGATACAGACTACATGTGTGATAGCTTAGTACCACTAGTAGGTACATTACATTCCATTTCTTATGCCAAGACTGTGCCTTCTCTTCTTCTCCTGATCAAGGAGACTACAAAATATCCTTCTCTTTTTTCCATGCATTGCATTACTACAGCAATACGTCGTGAGAGCAGTAATAGCAGTAATACTCTGTGACTTTTTCTATCTTGTGTACATACTTTGCCTAAAAATCTCCGTCCGTACACATACATGGCACATACATTCAAACGAATTCAAATGGTAGAAAATACTATTCGAAATCTGTGTACGTCCTTACGTACGTTTACATAATACTTGTATGTGAATGTGTGTTTGTTTGCGTAGCTTTCCCTCCTTCCAGTTCCAGCATGAAAAACTTGGAGTGAGAGAGTCCCGGCTTTAGCTTTGGGAGCGACCGATGATATTTTCTGCATACAACACGCCCAAGCAAAGTCTGACTGAACGTAGTAAAGTAACGTTCCTTCTTTCAGTTCAGTCCACTCGAGCCAACAAACTCTGTTTCTTTCTATCCTCTCCCTGTCCTACAACTATTACGTAATAAAACCTGCAATTTCTAAACTTTGTCCGAGGCATGGTCGGAGAAGTTGCATGTGGCAAATAGTAAATGCTCTGATGTCTAAGAGAAAGCAGTGGGAAGTATAAGGACAAAAAGTGCGTATCTGAACACAACCACACGCTTCACCTTTTCATGCACTTGACATGGTTTAGCTGTTGGAATTGACTAAATTTATCCCACGTACGCTTTTCTTTTCTCCGTCTCTCCACAAACTTGTATATAAGTATTAGTCAACTTTAATCTTGACAGTAGTGCTATATACAAGAAAAGTATTCACTTTTATATCACACCCGAAAAAACAACACACAAGTAAATGACAAAATTAGTATGGTCCTGCTTTTACTCACACGTATAATAATACTTATACAATATATAGGTATTGTACTTGCTCTCTCACAAACTACCTATACTGTAGAAGAAAAAGAATTTTCGTTCGTTATGTATCAAAATTTTGTATTGGGGTGCTGTGTTAATAGTGGAAAAGTACAATAATATTATTACAATGTATGGCAGAGAAGCATATAGATAATTTTTCTCTCGTCTTGTTTAGCTTTTGCTTCATTTAATCTCATCTGACTCGGGAAATCTAAGTGGAAAAACAGAGACCGTCATAAAACTCACTGAGACAGAAAATCAGCAACTGTTAATGACATGTTCATTTAATGCTTCGATTAACCCACGGTTCTTTTTTACCACGAAAAATTTATTTCGGACAAAAAGTTCTCTTCTGACAGTACGATGAACTTGCTATGACTTCGAATGACAGGTAGATTCATATTTACCACCTAAGTAAGCATTAAGCACATACACAGGTACAAAAAGCGCCTTGCAAGATAACATACCTATTATCACGTATAAATTTATACCATTTTCTATTAAAAGTGCTGTAGTAAATCCCTAAGTAGGCTATAATATACCCTGTAGTAATACATTATAAACTTTAGTGCTAGAGTAATCCAAGGACCATTACGATTACGATGTGACTGCGGCTAAAAGTGAAGCTGAGCAAAATGATTATCATGTCGAGTTAGGATTGGCATTGTTATACCATCATCATTTATATTGTTAACAAAGAACATTGAATGTATAGCAACCATCACATACTGCCAGTGCTATACTGATGTATGTGTTAGTTAATAAACGCAAAGTTATTCCCTCCTGCCATTATGCTTTGCTTTGTTCACGAAGAACAGTATGGTGTTGCCATTTCTGATAGTCCACTGCACTCTCTACTACACAGTGATAATCACGTACAACACAAAACTACCCTTTTTTCATGAGTTGATTGTTACAAGGCTTCCTTTTTATTTAATACATTGTGTCCCCATTATGATAATCTAATTTCCAATGCAAAAACAACTCTTTCATACCCAAAACGAACAACTATATTAGCGCTTTATGTTTTATACACACAAAGCAACACATTTGTCACAATGTCAGTTATTTTATTACGCTGCAACATATGGGTTGATTGTGATTGTCTCACAAAATACAATTCAGCTCTTCATCACTATTTTTTATACGCTGACTAGGACGGACTGTTTGAATCTCTCACCTATAGTACATATTACCAGATAGAAAATACGCAATAAAGACTCTAATATCAGAAAGTGGTAAACTTTTTCAATCTTTTATGCATTCATTCATTATTAAGTGCAAGAAATACGATACGGCAGTATTTTTTTATTACAAAGGCCAAAATTCTGTACACAAAATAACGAGAATGTGAAACTTGGATAAAAATGGTATTTTTTACAGGATGAATATTGCATACGAGGAATAGTCAATCTAATCTGAGGTAAAGCATTCATGGAAGGCAATAAACCGTTATTATTTCTTTTAAGCAAAAAAGTATGATATTTAATGCTACATATTTTTGTCAACTGACAAATAATGATATACCAGACGGGACAGCCAATATGGTCTCCAAAGAGTTGAGCCGTCTGTCTGTGAGGAAGTTTGCATGAGAAAAATATAAATGGGAGCTGGAGATAATATATTTTACCATATGCACCACCCATATAGTCGCAGTGTAATCATAAGCACCCAAAAGCTTAGCAATTCCAAACTAGTGTAGTAGTAGTCTCCCAGTCAGTGAACCAGCACCCAATCCAAATGCAATAGGAAATGAAATCAACAAAAGACTGAATTTTGATTACGTGTAACTGTAACACCATCCTTGAACAAAGACTAAAAACTAGTCGCTCACATCACAGGCTTAATTCAATTCAGATCAAACAGACGCAGAGAGTTGAATTGAATATAGTCTCGTAGACAAGGCAAAGGGTTTGCCTACTAAACTTCATGTCAACGTCAAAGACGACTTACTTACAGCTATTGCCGCAATTGAGTCCCAGTTCCCAATTCCAGTGTCTATTGCCAATGATTATACTTGAGAATTTGATTCTTTTATATTTATGTGACGCTTGTGGAATGCAATGAACTATAATTGTCTTCCTTGTTGTGCGAAGAAGGTGAAAAAACCGTTTGGACACTTAACAGCTTTCCTATAAACCTAAAGCGATGGACGTCTTTCGACATTTACGTTAAATCTCACACAGTCACTCTAAGAGAATTAGAAAAAACTACTAAAGTATAACAGTACAATATGACTGGTTTATACTCTTTTAGTACAGTATTACTATGTATGAGAATGACGCAGATTGGCAGCTGAATTGAAGAAATTTGCACCCTTTCTCAAAAACTCGTTATATACATACACATACATATGTATACAGATCAATGAGAAATACAAGAAGATATTATACAAAAATCAGAGCAGTGCATGCTCAACACAGCACCTAGTGCTTATTTCCCTGAATGAATGAATGGGTGCAAGAGATTTACAAATACATTAGCATTTTCAGTTCGGTTTGAGCTACGGTTGGCTCGCGTGTGATCCCATTGGAATGAAATCGAAAAATCTATTCGAAGGTATGATGGCATGACGTTGATGTTATCAAAGGGGAAATGAACATAGCACACTACACTTTTTTACACAACAATACTACAAGAAGAACACACACGGGTAACTAATATTATCGTACATACTACATTTATATAATAATATATACCAACAAGCTTAATGTTAGTATATAAATATATAAGACACATAAAGAGTCTATAATATCTTTACCGTGGATGTAACTTAACCCTTGTGTCTCTAAGGCTGGAAGCTCGTCTCTAAAGAGACTACTAGTCTTCTATTGGCTATTTTAAATGGATTTTGTTTGATAAAAAATGGTAACCCTTTTTTGTGCTTGCATCCGATTAACACACAGTGAAATATATTATCATTAGGAAGATCTGCTGTACTATGTACATAGAGAGGAGGTAGTACACACATGTAACTTGTACTGTAAGTTATAAGCATGGAAAGAGTGTAAAATATATTATGGCATGTGCCGTGCCGTACGGTTGCCCGACGAACTTCCCATCAGCAGCCCAACCAAGGCTCGTCTTGTAGTATATATTTACTTATACTATATATCAAACCTAGTTAATATATTCCTGTAATACCTATATAGTTAGCAAGTATCCAATTTACCCTTTACATATCACTACTGCATGCTACTACCCATACTTGATGAATTCAACGTTGAACTCTGAAGCGATTTCCATTATTCGTCCTGCCATACATACCTTTGCATTTGATGCTAATGAGATTCTTTTCAGTAAGGAACACATTAGCATTTCACTAAAAGCAAAGAGATTTTGGCTTGACTTGGCTTGCCTCACCTCATCTCTCTTTCATCCTTTGAGACCTAATCACACACTGCATGCAAGTTACAACATAGGTGTATGGCTGCATCAAAGCAGCTCACGATGGCTCTCACACTGCTAACCAACGGTCTGCATGCGCATGCATATCGTAAATTCATAAAAACGTTATAGCCTCATCGAATAAATTAAGTCGAGAGCCGAGAAGTGATTCGAGAAGCTGCATGCTAAGCAAAAAGCCTATCTCATCAACATAATTTATTCCTTGTACTAGTAATACATACATCCACAAAAAACTTGGTCGTAATAGACTTTACCTTCCATATTGCTTTACTAGCACTATTAAAATCTACACCGTACAAATTGCTTTGGTACTTTGCTTTGCACACAAACATTTTAAATACACGAATTAAAGTAAATTACGGAAAATTTGCTGCATAATAAAATGAAGGAGCATAATTTTATTTGGAATATAAAAGGAAGGATATTCCCAATTCAGAAAGATTTTTCTTTGGAATAAACTCCTGCACTTGCTTTCACACGTACGTCTTTACAAATAAATATTTTTACGCAACATCACAAAGAGTTCAGCTTACTACTTAATAAAATACATTTATCGTCTACCTATATTATATGTAGGAATATATGAATAGTATGCAAAATGAAAATCCTACAGAGTAGAAGGAAGAGGAAGTGAGCACACAAAACGTAATGTATTCAATCGTGTCGCGTCCACTACATGTTACATTGAAAAACTGTTTTTAGCTCGTCTCACTATAAATTCTTCATCCTCGTAATTGTATTTTTGTTATATGGTTTAAAGTTTAACGTATAAAGTAAGAAGAAGTTGAAGAAGTACTTTGTGAGACAAGAAAAGACGAATATATTCAATATATGTATGGCACAAAGGTAAAGGCATTTTGAGCGACTCAGCTCACTAACATGGTAAGTATAGGTAAACTCTAAGGCAGGAGCAAAGGAACAAAGACAACTTAGCAAGCATTGCATGATGGAATTGAGCAACTGAAACGAAACGAGGATGGCAATCTGAATTGGAAAAGATTTTGAGCTACTGCTGAGGGTGAATACTTTACGTTGTTCAGTTAGATTTATAAGCAAAGAGGACCTCGACAGAAATTGTTTGTTGAAAAAAGGAAAAACTTTGAGTTCCACCAACTTAAGCCGCGCCTATCAACTATGTAACCTCTATATACATACACAGTGCCCTGTGTACAAGCAATGAACTCACTTGTAATATAACAGTACCTATATTTTATACATATTATATAACAGAATGAGAATCTGAAAGCAAACTAAGGTTTTCTTATTGAAAAGAAGAGGAAAATGCATAAAACATTGTCATCTTTGAGGGATGCGGGCCTTTGTCCCAGAGAGTTACTCTGTCCTGTCATCATACTCTGGTCAGCTTTTCTCTGTTCTACGGTAAGTATTGCTCCGCCAATGTAAACAATCTCCTGCGCTTCCCCTCTACTCCTCGGAGCTATCCAACAAAGTGCTTTCATGCAAATCGGGCAACAATGCAAATAAGGGCCCACTATATACACACACTCACTATCCCAATCACCATCCTCATCTTTATCCTCTTCTCTGCTATTCCTCTGTCAATCTCTCCTATCATCATATCAAATCCTGAGCAAAGTCTCCATATACCTCCGTTCTGTCTGTCTGTCATCGCAGAAGAGTCTCTCTGTGTTCTTCTGTATAAATAAAAATTCACTAAATTCACGTAGCTCTAGTATTAAAGTTTACGTTCCTAACAAACATTCAATACTCTAGGTATGGATTCTACCCAACATGTACAGATACAAGTAAATATTACGCGAGGGATGAATTTATTTGCCTAATGTCTCTGTGCTCATTCTTTTCCTACTTTCTGTAATATCACTAGCTCAAATTGACAAGTTTCCTAGTTTATTTATTCTTTGAGTAAACAATTACAAGTAAGGGAAAGGAAAAAGTACAATAACACATTCACAGAGTAGGTAATAGTTTCCATACGTCACATGTATGAATACCAAATTGTGTAATTTCATTTATTTCTATTACAAAACGCAATTTTAGGGACTGCGGAATCAGGAAAACTTATCATTGGGAAAAATTCTAATAATTATTCCATACAAAAGCTAAACGTTTACATTAGAGAGAATTATTGCCATTCCCATGAATTACCTATGTGTAACGCTGTAAAAAACCTATTTAACTAAGAAACTCGAGTTATATTACATTATACAATTTCCTTCAGCTGCATCTTAATTTTTTATATTGCTAAAAGCACACTGTGAGCTTCTGCTTCTACTGCAGTGCATAACCGTAATTACAATCATACTAAAAAAAGTATTCTGACCTGTATGTCGTGTCTTCCCTACAAAAGAACCCACTCAGCTTTAACAAGTAGTACAAACCATTATTTCCATGTAAGTACTGCATATACACTCATTTAGTAGAACCAAGTTTCTTTTCGGTACTTTTCTTATCTTAAAGCTCATACGTAAGTGGCAGTAAACATATTTACCATACGGAGTGCCCAGTCTGCTGTTTAGCAGAGTTGAGCTTATTAGTTCGTTTAAAACTACAAGGCTAATGTATAAGTACTATTTTGCTTGTGTATGTTTTTAATGCTCACTCTATATATTATATATTTCTTTTCTTGCATAAGTATTGCATATTGCGACACGAACTTTAGTTGTGTAAAATAAAGAAGAAAAGAGATGCGAGGACAAGGCAAAGCATAATCCTCTGCATGTATCTCTATAGTATGCTTATGCTTATGCATGCACATAATAATATAATGTAAGTGCTATACACAGGCGATAACATAGTTCCAGGCAGACAGAGCCCCTCATTTCATTTCATTTTCCTAGAAATCGTAAATTACTCCCAGACTTCCAACAACTATGCATATTTACCCTCAAATCATATTTCAGCTCGGCAGACCCTTCAATTTCCTTTTTTCGTTTCCTGGCCGAAATGGTTTGCCTTTCTCATTCTCATTTTCTACTCAACTCACAGGCTCAATGTGCATGCAGTAGAAAAATGTAATGTAAATTCACAATAACAACAACCAGAAACATATTCCAGTGTAGTGTCCCTGTAGTAGTAGTAGGTATTTCTTGTCCATCTTATGCCGAATAACTAGCTCAGTTCCAATGTATTCGGGTATGGGTACCTCTATATGAATATTACAATTACCAAGTCCCCCTTTTTTGCTCTTCTCTTCTTTGGTAGACCCTGCCTGCCAATAATTTGCATTTTGCATAAACCCCAAAACTCACAAAAAATTCTGCCCAGCCAAGCTGCTTTGCATCCTCTCAGACGAACGCTAAGTATGTCTTGTTTTTTTCCCTACTGTGTATGTGTACTTGTAATACTTGCAGATGCAGATGAGTGGGCAAATGATGATAGTAGTGAGCTGGCAACAAAAGAACTCTGAGTATGACACACACAATGCATTACACGTATTCTTTTTACAATAATTCTTCTGATGGGTATTCCCTTTTTCGCATACGCTTGACTTAACTTGTCTGGCCGTGAATATGTAAAATACTCACTTAACATGAATCTCTGTTACGTGTCAAGCTACGTAACACAACTTCTTCAGCTGGACGTTTCCTTTTGCCTTTGAGCTTACTTCTTTATATCCTACATCTTGAAGCATGAAGGTGCCGGCGGGCCGTCGCCGAGCGTCCGTCCGTCATTCACTGAACTAACCCTTACCCATCTTCTATTCTTCTTGCCAAACCAGAATCGTTATTATTATAATTTCCTGTGGTTTGGTTTAGGAACGCTTCAACATTGACTGCTACTACGAATCACCTTGAATTCGATGCATACCATTGTCTTAACTCATCTTCATATTAATCCATTATCTTCCCATTATTTCGTGGTTTGTGAATATGATACACCCAACAACAGGGAAGAAAATAAAGTAGTGTAAAAACGCACTCATCTACATAAACTGCTAACCCCGAGAAGAGCAGTACGAGGAATATTTGCATGATTATGTCATCCCTTTTTTCTACATAATTTTGCTAGACGCATTCTTCTTATTGTGTTAGGGTAATGGGATTTTATTATTCACGCTACTAATCAAAGCTTTCCCTTGCACAATATATCTCGGTGTGTGTAGTATATGTGTATGATATCTACGATATTTTTCCAGATGGCTTCCCAAGAGTAGTAGTAGAGAATGCTATCGATGAATCGTGTATACAGAGGTAGTGTACTTTCCCGATAATTATTTACAATGAAAATGTATGATGATGAGGGGAGAATGAAGATTACTTAAGCAGAAATGAATGGGCAAGCCAGAGAGAACAGGCGACATTTCATTATTTGGCGAGACGTGCATTAGTTTAGGATGCATTGCACTATTAGTAGACTATTCAACACTCTACTACGGTTATATATCTCAGGAGTAATAATGCAGTCACTGTGTTACTACTTATACTACGAGTCTACTCTCAAGTAGAAATGGTGATTGTGGGTGAAGGAGAGAGAGAGAGAGAGAAAATGAGAAATAAGAGAAATAGTTTCGGTGAATTGTGGACAGAGAGAGATGACTTGATGTAGTACCTAACAATATTATTACAGAAGTATACGTCCACACCGTTATATCTGTACTTCCTACTACTATTGTGAAACACACAGGCCACATTGGAGAGTTAACTTGGAGATGGACAATGGTAATGTGACAGGAAAGGAGCGAGTGAATATATAAGCATGCTTGGGTGAATATCTGGAATGAACCAGCGTCCTTCTCGTGTACATGTCGTTTGAGAGTAGGAATAGTAATGCGGCGAGAGTTAAGTAACACACAGAAGGAACAGAGAGAGAGTTTGAGAGTAGAAGTAGAAGAATCGAGGAAACTTGTTCTGATGTTGAAGTAGTTAGCTTATAGTTATACGAGGAGGAAGAGAAGAGTCAGTGTGTGTTTGCCTTATAAAATATATTGCATTAGTGCAAAGAGAGTCTTATGCAGAGCAGCTGGATGGCTGGAGGAAAAGACTCGGACGAACCGTCGTGAGTCGTGATGATGATGGTAGGATTATTTTGCGGAGAAATTGGGAATAATGCAGTGGCAGAAGAAGAAGAGAGCGAGAGCATTTCCATTTCTGGCTAGGGCCTGGTGTGGCCGGTTTGGTTCTGTTCTTCGTTTAGTAGTTTCGTCTCCCTTTTTCTTGCACTTTTTCCCTTTTTCCGGAGAGTGAAGTGAGTCAATTGACCTCCCCCGACACCCCCTATCGATTGACTCGCATTGAATGACCAGTGTGAGCTGTACGAAAATCGTTAGAAAAGCTTTTCGCTTCTCCTTGCCTTTAATTATATTCGACACTTATATATAGACTTCATCATAAAAGCAAGTCTATCGACCCTCTTTGCGAAAAAACCAAGAACGAGTCAAACCAAACGACTACTGTACATATTGCATATACATACATACACATAACATCAACATCACACTGTATATAAAGTGTAATAGTAGTTACTCACAATGGTCAAGTCAAGCCAAGTAGGAAGGCCAAAGAAGAAGAAGAAGAGAAGAAATAGGTACAACAAGAAGAAGAAGACCCGAACCAGGTCCGTTTCTTTTCTGACGCTTCTAATCCAAAGAGACGCTCATGCACAATGCACAGAGCATTCCCTATCATCTTCACTTGTCTTTGCAATCATCCATTCCATTCCCACTATTTTTTCGGGATTCTTCTCTCAGTCTCTCCTTTTACTTCACTCTGAATACGAAGAGAGAACAGAAGGAACCGCAGCCGCCTTAGCTCACTCTTATTCTGTCACTCCATGTCCACACAAAACTCTCTCATCCATCCATCCATTTAAACATCTTTCTCATCTCTCTCTCTCTGTCTATTGCTTACTTACTTCTATATCCCATCACTAAACTCATATACGACTTAAGTCCTCTAGCAGACAGACTAAGGATGCCACACAAAGTAGAATAGACACACTGGACCATAGTGTGTGTAGGTATTTGTATTTGTTGCTTTCAGACCTTATAATACATAAATAGTAGATGGAGACTTTGACTATTATCTATAGATCTATGTAGAGAGACTGTCTATATCCAGAAAAGACACCTAACCTTTCTCTCGTCGATTGCATCTCACTTCCACTCACCAAATCTCTGTCCACTTTAAAAGCCATCCAGGCTATGACTTGGCTCATCGTGGCCAAGTGCAAAATTCCCGAACGAACGGCTGTTAGCCTTTATACATTAACATTAACTCTGAGTTGCCCGCTTACGTACTTTACTTACTTCACTTTGTCTGACAATGTTAGAATCAAAATCAGACTTGGTAATACTATTATTACAGAGAGGTATGCCTATATGACTATACAGACCCTGCTTCCCTATTACTATAGTACATATATATACAGTCGAAAGCTTCACTTCCCGAATAACAACTGAAAACCTCTCATGTCCACTTGAACAGAAAACTTCCAATAAAATAGTTAATTAAAAGGCGAGTGTTCGAATTCCCTAGGTTTTCCAACGATTTCTCTTCCATTTTCTTTTCCTATGTATTCTATTAAGTAAGGATCTAACGACAAGTCTACGGCACTGGCTTTCCAAATGAACTAAACTGCAGTCGATATTGCCTCTTTGGTATAAATGTATAATATGGGAAGTGTGTTCCTTCAAAGTAGTCAAGCAAAACAATAAGGATTGCATTGTAAACTAGTAGTAGTCCTGTATAGTTAAATATAAAATCCGCAGCTATGCATTTACTACTATGTAGTAGCTACATAAGTATCTAAAATACTACTTGGTAATTTACGGACCAAGATTAGATTATACGAACGAGTACATCTTCATGTGCAAACTAGTCGTTCACAATAATGATGTGAACTTTGTTTATACATATAGAACCTATACAGAATGTATTAATCCCTTGTAGGATTATAGTAAACATATATACACGATATTTTCCATATAAAAACGTCTGACCCATCAAATCCATACAGCCTCCCACATACTTACTGCTTATACCAGTCAGAGATAGATGCTCGTATAGCTATGAGTGAACAAGAAGGGATGACGATATGATCTACCTACGGAGATTTTCCTAAGTAAAGTACAGCGTACACCTTCCATATGCCCTCACTTAACAATTTCTAAAGGAAATACATAAATACATGCTCATAAATCCTCAAAGAATGTCAGGGCCATTGAAACTTTGAAATTGCACACGTAGTGTGGTGCAACAAGGTGTCAGGTGACCCCGTAGTGGACGAAATCTCAAAAAATCAACTTTTTTATTTTTTGTGATTATTCTTGTAATGCTCGTTGAGAATAAACAGTC
>JABASD010000634.1:0-64535 GCA_019776165.1 Pogonognathellus flavescens | reverse complement strand
TAAATATGTTAGAAGCGCAATGCAATTGTAATGCAATTGTAATGCAAACTTTCGCAAGTTAGCGTTATCAAAAGCATCCATCAAAGTTTCTTTCGTGTCAACTTTTGTTGGGGCCCCCGTCTACCCCCTACGACACTCAAAGAAAATGTCAGTCTTTTTTCTGAAACCCCCACTTCATATAGTACAAAAAATGTGAAAATGAAACTTGCTGTGTAAAGTTATTAATTTTATAATTTTTGTATTGCCACAACTTGTTTTGCCATAAATATCCCCTGATAATCCCTTGTACTGTGGAATGAGGGCGTCACCTTTTTTATCCTATTTTTTTCATGATATACTTAAACAAATTGTACAATCTACTTTTAAAGCTCGAAAGGCATCTCATCGCGAATTTTTTATTTTATAACCACCGACTAATCATGTATAATAGTAATAAGTGCAATCTTGGATTTAATAAAACGACTATAATTTTTTAAACATAATTTTATTATAGTAGTGCTTTAATGGATTATGGTAAAGTTCACAAACATTTACAGTATAATGTAGCGTTGAATTTTTATGCTAGTTCTGTTTCCTTCCTAGTCTTTTTACGATGTACTAGTCAGTCGGGTCAGTCGGTGTACATTGCTAGTTGAATAGACTTCAAAAGTAAAACTGTTCTGTACTTCAGTGAATTCTAAGTCCACGTCCTAACTCCCGGTCAGGATTCGGCATTCACTGTTTTCGGTAGTAGCTTATAGTGTTTCCTCTTTTCTCCTGAGTACGTAGTGGTACACTATGCCCGTGTACCACACGGGCACCGGTGCTTGGTTGAATTCATTTTTTGTAGTGGATTAAGTTAGCAGTAGAAGTGAGTAGAGTAGTAGAACACGGTGGATTCGAAAGTTGTTGGCAGAAAGCAGCCTTGTCGGCGAAAGCCTACCTCGAATAACGTGTGCATATTGTATGAAAGGTATCCCCAAGGAAAACACTTGCTATAGTTATTTGGAAGAATTACCGAAATTGTTAAAGAACTTTCGCCTCTGCTAAAACTCATATCTCTGCATGTCCACGATATTCGTATTATTATTTAATTATTTTTACCCCGCTTTGTTTGTCAAATCACAAAATATTTCTTTATTCAGCATCATACAACTCCCGAAGTTTCAGTCTTGGTCTCGCTAATAATACTGGCGGACATAATGTGAGCTTTTTTTCATCTGCTATTGTTTTTAACCCCTCCTATTCCTGGTTGCTCATTTAGCCTTGCTTATCTCAGAATTCAACTCTTGAGACGGAGAAGTTAAAGAATATCCGTCAATACAGTTACTTATTTCGAGACAAGACAAACCAGACTCAGACGAGAAGACAAGACAATGGCAAAATTGGATTTGAGTAATTCTATGGTACAGATAAAGACAGAAGAGTATATGTGCACATGAATACTCTGCACAGTGTAGCGTAATATCGTACTGTAAGAAATGTACAGTCTGTTCTTACTTGCACACACATACCGTGACAGTATAAGTTTTCTTCTTCTTTATAAGTTAAGACAAAAGTAGTATTCATTTATTCCTAACATTCATCTTGAGACGAAATCAACTGCCACACTGAGCTTTTGTAGAGATGGATATAATGAATGGTATTTGAAATGCAAACTGCATAAATTCGGTGGCTTGTTTAATGCGCTGAACCAGGCTAATGCTTTTGGCACATAATTTTCTTGGATAGAAAATTTGGGAACATCTCCAACAAAACTGTATTATTAAGTATCTTCTTCATTTATTTTACCCACATTGAAAATTGTGTGCATTAACAGACTGAATTATATAATGACATTATCATCTTAAATTATTACCCTATTTATCCAAAAGCGAATTAATGTCTTTATTGAATCAAATAAAGTCATGTTCGTTATAAATTGCCCCAAAGTAGACATAAATTGTAATAATTGAATTTCCATAATTATATAAGTCTTAAGTCATGTAACAACTGTAATTTTAGTCAGGTGTAATACTGTAATGAAAGGTTACTTTCCGTACTGGTTGGCAATCCAGGATTACATCAGATTACAACAGTAATTTTGTTTGTAGTTTATTGAATAAGAGACAAGTTTCACGTGAACGATTATTTAAGCTAAAAGTTTATCGTAATGACTAATGTACAGTTGCCTACATTTAGTTGTTACTATATTTTTTGATATGTAGAATATGTACTTAAGTATATAGTGGACTTATACTACTTCCTGTGAGTGTAAGTTCATTGGATTTCTAAAGCGACGACAAACAAACAAGCAAAACTTTTTTGAAAGGGCAAATTGAAGAAAGGCAAACAAACAGAATGGCATTACTGGTTGCTAAATTCAAATAAGGATTTAAAATCACTTCACATACATCCTCTGAGTTTTTTATGTCGCTAACGAATTCAAAAACTAATGTACAGTCGAAGAATTTCAATTCTGATAATTGAATTACATCGACAGAAACTGAATGCTAACCACAAACCACCTTTCCATACTTAATGCACATAATACCTGTTATCGTCGTCCCAATCTTATTCGTAGTCCTTCTACGTACGTGATTTCTGTATAATATATACGAAGAAAATTGAAATCTCATGTTTCCCAAGGAACATGAGTTACAACGAACACAGATCTGAAGTGACACAGCCAACACTAACAATGTATATTATAATCATATTACAAAGAAAGATTCACTGTTATTTTCATGAGTCCTTTATAAAGTTGTTATAACTTCCAACATAGATGGAAGTTGGTTCTGATGGTGAATCATGCTAATAAATAGGAGCAGGAAGAATGCAAACTGAGTATGAGGATGACAACCACCTGCTTGTGGTTTTGCACGAACGGCGAACAAATTTGCGGCAGTCGGTGACGCACCTACTACACATGCATTTGAGAGTTTTCCAACTTCCGAAGTCAAGAAAGAGAAGATTTAGAATAATATGGTGTCTCTCTTTGATACAATGGCTTCGTGGATACATTCGGTATCCTCGTGAACATCCAATCCCAACGTATTTTCAGAGGTTGCAATTAATCTCTTACTGTACACTCCACCAAATTGAGACAAGAACCAGTAAACAATATTCATTCGCATGACTACACTACGAAAACAAAAGGAACATCCAAACGGCTAGGCAGAAAAGACGCACGAAAAGAATGGAGACGTTCAGATAATAAGTTCTTTGAGCTGCCATCAACCAACGTCACAAGAGACTACGGTACTGTGCCAGTGAAATCAGACATACTGTATAAACAATGAACTGTGTAAGGTGGCCAGTTTTGACCACCCGGAAAAAATAGAGGTGGGAAAATTGCCCCATCCCTTAAGAGTGGATGTCAACTATTTTTATTTACTGCTGGTAAAGTACGTTGGGAGTTGTTAGTACTTGTAATCTAATTCGACCAGATGTGTTATTTCTTATATTTTTCTTTCAGTCTCACTTACTTCACTAAAACTCATTCACAATCACAAATTTAATTTTGGTGACTACGAGACTGCCACTGCGACTTTGAATTTATACGCACTAACGAGAACAGCTTCATCATTGAGGCCAAACTTGTTATGGCAATCTTTAGGTTTGGTTTATTAATTTATTATTTTAGTCGTTAATTTTAATAGTTTAATGTTTAATTTTAGTATTTTAGCCAGTGCAAATACGTTAGAAAATAGTCATTATTATAACCAAATAAAACAATATACGCTCAACGCTACATGAGGGCCCCGCATAAAATAGCAGTAATTTTCCAATAATCCATGTCAAATAACATCAAAATTGGGAATATCAAAAATTATTAGCGAATTTGAATTTAGGGACAGTCGGGGTCGGGTGAACTTTACATCTCACATAATTCGGGTAGTCGGGTCCTCATACCGTGTAAATCCGGATTAAGAGGACTGGCCGCACAACTGTCTAGTGCAATGCAAAGTGAAGGTGAGCATTCTAGGTTGGTGGTGGTTGCATTGTTTGATCAATAAAATGAATGGAATGAATTGAATCCACATCACAGCCTGATAGATGTGTGGTTGGATGTGCATATAAATTAAACTTTTCATAGTTATAACAACATCTCGCCAAACATTGACTAAAGTGATTTTTCAGTTATTGTAAAAATACTTGTGGTAAATTTCTCATAAAGTTATGTCATTTCTAAAATATCATTTGTGTTTTTAAGCAAATTGTGAAGTATGTACTTGTATTTAGTACATATTCTATCATATAAAGCTATAAACGTTTCTAGCGGTTGTATTTGTTTCCATTGATGTGTAAATAACAAAATTTGGAATTTGTATTACATCAATAAATACACTTTCGTGAATATCGTGAGCATATATTTAGCTCAATGGATTTTTTTCGTGTACACCGAACAAAAATGTTAAATATTTGTGTAATATTTGTTTTGCATGCATAATAATAACAGGTTTGAATAAAAACAAATTTTCTATTAAAAGAGGGAAAGCCAACATAAAATATTTAAACAATTCAGCGATTATTGCGAGCCTGTTGAAGCTGAGTGACCTCAAAATTGTTATTCGGCTAAGCTCTGCATGTTTGCATCCTGCAATTTACATGGGGTATTGCGCACCACGTAATAGCTAACCTCAAAATAACTACGAAAGGACTACCTACCTAACTACCTACCAACTCACCTATATACCAGTCTGGATAAGAAATGTAACCTAATAATAATGTATTTACTTGTTTACTTATTAATATATAATTTGAACAGTATTTCTGTATAATATGTAGCATACATCAGTAGGACAGGACCTATATAGAAGAAATAATTGAATTATGCTATACCTGAATGCTACCAAAATTTTAAGCGCTATAGCAAATGGTATTTTTGTCTGAGTACGCATTGTCGAATTCAATTTAAAATGAAAATTGTTGGAATAATTTCTAGTGAAATTGACAAGAAAGAGAAGTAGATGCTCCAATGGAAGGTGCTACGAGGGATGTCAGTCTTTCTCTTTTAGCTGCACGAATCTCCACCGAAATCACTGCACTACTCCAATACAAGTCTTTCTACCATGAACTTCAGGTTCGTTAATAAATAACAGCAGCAGCAGTATTAGTGGTTGTTGTGTATATAGGACACTAGCAGTGGATACAGCTATTATTGTGTAAAACTACCTCTCACAATCTCTTACTCTTTTCACATGTTAAATGCGCCAGGACGGCAATAATTGCAAAGTACACAAGACTATTAGTAGGATAAATAAAATTACCATGTAACAAATGCCAGTAACACGTCTATATGCGCACAAACCCACCATTGTAGGTAGAACTACATCTATAACCCTTTTCAAGATTTATTTGCCGAATTATCCGACCAGTAAATCGATATAAACACCACGCATTGTACATTCGAACATTTTAGGAAAACGACAGATAAAACATGTTAAAAATGTCTCTACTACTTTTTCTTTTCTTAAACATACTTAAGTAGGATCAAACGAAAGAAAGGCAGGGAGAATGCATGTACCTAAAAATAACTATATAGTGATAGTATCAATGTATTGCCGTACATAATCTGATGCGCTTCAATAGTCCATAAACACAAACCTACAAACGATTCAGGCATATTTAGTATATTTACTTCTTAGGGATATTATATAACTGTAATCCGATTATAAACAAAAGTACGTGGCTTATATGCAGAGACTATACAAACGTTGCCATCATCGTCGTATAGTCACTTATTTTATTGCTTTGCTTTCGAATGTACTTAGGTAGATGCTCAAGGCCCAAATTTTGTAGTATGACATTATTGCATTTGTGAGAAGTAGGTATGTATTTATGTGGAGCAATAAAACCTGGAGAAATGAGATTCAATATTTTTAATATTACATTACCTCATAAAGTACTGTGGGAATTGGACAAATAAACGGAATGTATTATGAAACTAACACTCTTATAAACTCTTATATAACTTTTTAATAGTATACATCAAATATTGAAGGTTGTAAGTACGCATTTTGCGGCGGTATTGATTTAGATTCCATTCATTTCCCCAGAGTCGTAAAATAGTGGAAAGGCGTTCCAAAGAGAATTGCTCTTTCTCCAGCTCACTTCCACACCACCAAGATCTCAGGAAGACGGTACCAGTAGGTACTAATTTAATTTTCTCTTGGTAATGTCAATCAGGAAAGGAATCTTTGAGAAAAATCTATTACACTTTTCCGTATCCTATCTCCGGGCAATATGGAGAAATTGACGTTACTTTAATAGTGGGAATACCAAACCTACTCATGCTCAACTGTCTAAACTTATAGCTTTACGATCAACTCCAATTCCAAGCCGCATTTTTGCTGATTTCAACTTCATATAATATTGTTATCTCTTTCTGAATTTTATCAGCTTTGAATAGTCTCAAGCTACCGTCTAGTCTCAAGCTACGTATTTCGATTTACATTTGTTTTTATATTTGACTGTCACAACTTGTAAATGTACCTGATTCGTATTATAAGAGGCTTAGTAAGGATGAGCTAAAGTTGATGTAGGTATGTAAATTCTGTAGATTCCGTGGGATATCAAAAATCTTAGTTTTATTTATTTATCTTTCTCATATTCAAAAATTCCTAAGGTATAATATCCTTTTCTATATTGTACCTTATATTCGAAACACAATATGGGTGTCATTCATTCTAGAGATTGTTTTATTATTGAAGTCCCAGTATTGGTTTCTGTCATGTCACGTTATGTGAAACTGTGCTGTGCCTTTAGGACACTGTGCTGAATCGATTATTGATTAAGTGAAAATGTCAACAGACGTAGATATATATTTTATATTGGAATATTTTCCTTTGTAAAAATATTCGGCGTATCCTGTCACCAACAGCTACTTTCAAGTATAAGGAAGATTCAGAATATTTTGCTCACCTAGTAGTTTTACAATACATTATTTTATTGGTCGTTACGTTTGAGTAGTGTCTGCAAAGAAAATGCTGAGGCTACGCAATACCACCCGGGTTCAGTTGGAGTCAGACCAAAAACTTATTCAAAACGGTCAAACAGTAATCTTGTGCGTGTATTGTTCAAACTCGTTTCGTTATATATTGTTCTTATCTATATAACAAAAAAATAAACACCTTTCTACCATTTGTCAGACATTTTCGATATAATCTACGGTGTTTTTTATATCGACTGTATATCTTATATAAAAATATACATGATGACGTGAGATATGGAGGTAAAATGAGCCAAATTGGATCAAAATATCATTTTGATAGGCACGAGCACGAGGAAGAGAATATTATTTGTGCCAAAGATGGAGAATTCTTTATTGGCAATCTTAAAGAACCAAATTAATAATCAGTACAATTTTATTTGAGAATTATCACCTTCCGTAATCATCATCACGTGTAGCGTATCTATAACCAACATTCGAGCGTAGGTACTAAACTTGGAGACAGGTATGATTTTTTGAACCCGGCCCGAAAAATGTACAATCCGAAAGTTGCCCGAACTCGCTTTAAGGGCAAACAATGTATTAAAGCAAAAATAATAACCCGGTCCTCTCAATTAACTTTCTAAAATTTCTTCCCGACCCGACTCATTTATGATGCAGAATTATCCTTGTTTTTTGTGTTTAGATTTTTATAACATAAGTATTATATTCCTAATGTTCATTTTGTTTCATTGTGTTTATATATTTACTAATAGTAATAAAATTTAATTAATTGTTTCAGTTCAAATGCCACATTTCGAACCAAGAGTCAATCAATTTATTTAAATTGATTTATTTAATTTATTGAAAAATTGAAATTTTATTTTTACACAAATTTCCCTAAAGAGAGACATTTTTTATTGTTGAGGAATTTAATTAAAGCATTCTCCTTGCACTAATGTGCCAAGGAAACGGGTATTGTCACAACCTAACTAGCGGCAACTTTCTATTAGTTCAGTAAGTTATAAACATCTTGTTCTACTCCACTTTGATTTTGTCTTTAGCACTCTTGTCGTGCAACCCGCTTATAGAATATTTAACATTCTCAAATTGTGCAATGTAGCTCTCTAAAGAACAGGCTAAAAATTCAAAGTATGCCACTATTTATTATTTTGATTTGCGTTTATTTTGCAAAAAAATAGGGTTTGGGTAAACCCGAACCCGAAAGTTTAGTCTGGTCTAAACCGAACTCGAAAGTTTTGGTCCCGTTCAAACCCGAACCCGACCCGTTTAATTTCTAAAATTATATCGATCCGAACTCCCGCAAATTTCGGCTCGGGTTTGCCCGGCCCGAACCTGACGCGTTCCCAAGTCTAGTAGGTTAGGTACCTGAAGTTGCATTTTCATTCAACTATTCCAGAAAATTGACAAACATTAAATGAATGACTGGAAATAAAACTGCAGCGAATAGGGCTATAATTGTAGCATGCTTTAGATGGTTGTAAATAATCCATCGCTGCATTACATTGGTTTGGTATCTCGTGCACACACAGGCATAATGATAATATAAAAAATTAATTTTTACATTTTCAGATTCATTATTATAACAAAAAGTATCTGTTATCTCTGTGCCGCTAATACTTGTCTATATACCAATCTGTGCATTTACATAATTAATTACTAGAAAGCTGCTACTTCGGAAGAGGTGCGTCTTTCTGACTTTCGGAACACACTTTTGGCTCAAATTAAAGGAGGAAATCTAAACACAAAGTTGCAAAACATGGTTTACCACTGGCTGAAGGAACGATGTTCTCGATTCAAACCTCTGTCGACGGAGCCTTTGGACTACATGAAGAAATTCCAGGTAGTCTAGTGACTAGAGAAGCATAGTGTTAAAGAAATAACAGCTCCTATTACAGTTGTAGGGATATCTTGCTTCGTAAATATTTATGTCTCTCTGGGGATCTTTATTGCATTGCGGCTCGTTTTATGAGAATTGATGCTACCAGAAAGTATAAAATATTTTACAGTGCCTTAACAACTGCCCTTCGTTTATCCTCTCGCATTTAACATAACAGTCATTTTTGTAACTGTAACAGGAAAATTGGGAGTCGCGAATCTGGAAATCTGTCGTGTCAATGGCTAATGAGTTGGGGGCACCGTTGGCCAGAGGAAGACTCAATTCCGAACAAGAAAGTGTCGAAGAAAATTGGAGCGAGTTCAGTCAATGGGATGTTGGTGGGTTTAGGTTCTTTCTTGATAAATAACTCAACGGTGGTGTGGACACAGTTTAATGGTTGGTTGAAGTAGTTCACCATGCACTGGACTTTGTCGTACCAATGACTGAATTGCCCGGCTCATTTATTTCCTCCGTTTCTGAAATGCCACCACGCCATCCGCATAATAATTTTATAGTTTTGTAAATCCAACAGAATTGCCTGTTTTGCTTTAAGGAATTACTTATGCTTCTCCCGTGTGACTTTACGACTCCGTAAAACAGATACTACACACTTGAAATTACTTTAGATGCTAAGGCAGACTATTTGGACTTTTATATGGCGCCTGTGTCTGTGACAAATTAATGCAGTATAAAAAATGTATTATTTTTTTACAAATAAATTTTATTTTTCGTGCATTTCTGTGCCAAAATCCTGAAAGTTTGTGTAAGTTAAGGTAGGCCTAAGTATCACCTTTGTTTCTCGAGTTTGACAATCTTTCTTCGTCGCACTCAAATGCAGTTTAAAGATTTTATTCCCCAAATGAGATACTCCTCTGGTTACTTATTTGGCAACTTGGAATGATTACATCATTTGTCATGATTAAAAGTCAACCATTACACACCACAAATCCTAAAACTGTTCTCGTACAAAAGTTTAAATGGTGTGGTTGACAAAGTGAACGACCTTCCATGTTTGTACATGAGGTATTTTACAGGAACAGAGTTTATAGACCCTTTATAGAATCAGTTGTATGAAATTGATCTTATTTTTACTGACAGATTTATCCAGATTTAAGCCTGTGTATTCACCAAAAGATTTTATGGACTGCATACTTCAGATTTCCAGCCCAAATTATCAACTCAATAGGTAAGTAAAGTTTATTTTCTCGTGCTCTGATCAAAAAATCTTTAGACATTTTTTTGTTCTTTCATGTTTTTTAAATATTGAACTAATTTTTCCTTCAATCAGCTTTTTATTCTGAATTTACACATTGTTGAAAGGGTTTGAGATAAACTTCGATAGGGTACAATATGGTGCCAGTCTAATTAATGCTATAACGTTTCATTCTCTGTTTTTTCAAAATATTAATTAGTAGATAGTTTTTGAACTCGCCATATTGCGAACAAAATGTGACTGATATGGAAATTTGTTCACTGTGAGCCATAACCACACGTATTCATGCAATATGGAATCCACATTTGCTGATGCATTGCGTATTTGTTTCAAAGTAGCTGAGGGAGTAGTAAGTACAACTGTAAGCAAAAGAAAACAGGCAAAATAATTTACATTTACCAATGCGGTTCCTCTACACTCCAAAAGAAAATAATATAATATAATATATATGGTATGCTACTTACCTGGATGGCTACTTACATCTAAATTGTGTTTAAACTCAGCGAAACTTCTGCATAGAGCAATGCAATGGTAAAGTAAAAGTTAGAATGGTTTTAAAATTCATAAATGCGAGCAACAGTTCTCAAATGTAATAGTCGTCATAGTCTACAATTTTATGGTACTCTCTTTCCTGACAAGTTTCCTTACCACTATTGCATTGCTGGGCTTTTGCCAATGCAATGTTTTCCTTCGCAAGATTTGCTTTCACTTTAATAAAAGGTTCCTGTCGTGTAATAGGAATACTGGTCTTTCAGTTTAGTTTAATTTTTATCCTTTGATATATTTATTCAATTTATTAGGATTTTACATGGTTGAATTTTTGAATATAGGTATCTGCAACTTTTAGTGTCATTTTGTGCTTCTAGCTACCAATTAATAATTTTTATCTAATTTTTATCTAGATTCTGACATAATTTAGGATTAATTTTATATCTACAGGCTTAGGTTTAATGAGTGAGAGATTATAATTTGTAATGTTGTTTGTCTGTAAATCGGGAAGCCATAATACTTTGAGTCCGTTTTTAGAATAGTATACAGAGAATAATAGTTTCCTATATTAAGCTGTACATAATTCATTAAATGTATTTTACATATAGATGGACGCAACTTTCTTTACTTCTTTACTGTCTGGGAATTAAAATAATGTCATTTTATGAATTTCAGTATAGAAAAATTATGGAGCTCCCTGCCGTCTATTCCTATGAAAATAAAATCCCTACGAGAACTGGTGAGTGGGAAATTAGTTCTTCGAAGCAATTTTGACTGCACAACTGTAGCTAAATTAGAATTCAGTGAAATAGTACTTCCTTAGAGAGAAAGAAGGGAATGGAATTTGATGTTTGCAAGTATTAAATGGAAAGGAAAGAGTCTGAGGACTTACGGAACTCTTTAAAGTTTACGCATAGTTTTGCCTACTTTGATGTGTAGGTGTGTATATCGGTGAATACTTGCCAAAGTGGAGCTTCTGGAGATGTGCACACCAAATAATATCTTTGCTCATTGTGTAACTCTGATCATTATAAAATAAGTGTTTCAGATTTTAGAATAAGTTTCTAGTATATACTATCATTTAATAAATATACGTACAATAAAATTAAAAATAAATACATTTGTGCAGAAGTATGATATGGGGTAATGAGCAATTAATATAATTAGTATTGAAATTTTCAAAATTCTTTCACTATGTTTCGTCACATTTTACTGGTTTGCACATCTCTATACCAGAGTCGTCCTTTTCATTAGTCCTGACGGCTGACAAAGCACTCAACGTCAATCCTTTCTCAATTTACAGGTTTTTGAATGTTTGTGTCTCCACATTAATATTCTCGTTCTAGTTTCACGAAATTGTTGCCTTGTGTCAGTTGTGTCTACTGTCTACACACTGTTCTAGAGTGTAGAACTGAACTGACGTGAGAATATTTGTACCTTGCACAAATCATCATCTTACAAAACTTCGTATAATTAGATGTGAAAGCTTTCTGACCAAGAACGTCATAAACGAGAATGCTATAGCTTTTTTATAGCTATGAGATTTTTTTACCGAATATAAGCGGTACGCACTACACATTGGATAATAGTCCACCATATGAATAAAGAAAATGTGGCAAGCGAGAAATCTTTATATTAATTGTTGATGCACCCAATTTATTTTGTGTCTGCTCGATTATTGTATTTATTATATCAAGATAATGCACTTCGTAAAAGGGAAAATCTAGCGTCTGGCTGCATTTTTTATTCTAAGATGACAGTAGAAAGTCGGATAATTGAGTTGAATTAAACGTTAAAAGAAATAAACACAATTACAGAACAATTTAAAAAATTCCCATGTTACTTTTGGCTATTTGCTATTTCAAAATTTCAATACCTAAATTTTCAAACCTAGCATTCATTTTGTATTATGAAAGCACCTGATATAAGAAAGGTGGAATTATTTGACATCAGGCTACACAAAATGTTTTGATGTTTCAGTAATTAAAGACGAAGTGAGAAATCGTGTTAAAAGAGAAGTAGGTTTGAATTTAGTTGAAGTGGATACAAAAGCATTTCGATAGTACTCAGCCGAAGAATGTAGTAACAGAGCAGAACATAAATTGTCTCTTTTATCTTTATCTGTATCTAACTGTAATGATGCTAAATCATTTGGAATCTCGGATAACATCAGTGGCCTGTTCTCAAACTTTGTATAACGCAGCTCATTGTCACTGTTTAATTTTCTTGTTTTGTAAACGAAAAATTATTTATTTTCAGAAATGTTTGTTTGGCGACTTAACAATGGGTGAGCCTCACTTTGGTTTAACAAGACATTTAGATCCTGACGGCGAAATCTACGGCAATTTTGCTAGCGATGCTATCCCGAAGCTTATTCATATGCAACGAACAAAGCTAGGAGAATTTGGTAAGTCGAAATATTATTCTGGTTTTGTTTGTCATTATTTCTGGCAGACTTGTGCAAGTCTTGTGTGGTTCGCCTTAATTTGAGAGAAGAGAAAATCTTTCTTGTATTCACCCGATATGATTTTAGAATTCATACTTTGAAGTTTCAGTAGTAGCTTGTAAACCTGTTATTTACAACGCTCAACTTTGTGTATCTTGTTGAAGCAATGTTATGATAACAAGTAAAGTAAATATGTACCACGAACCGAATCCTCTCTATTTTCTGTAGTTTTATCTTCGTTGCTTTCTCCAACGGCGAATCCTATCCTCGCATCTCAAATAATTGCATTTGCCACATTCCTTTGTTGTGCAATGACCAAACAACTTCTAAGAAAGCTAATTTCCAAGTAAATGAATTAATTTAATTTGATGTTACTCCGTTAGGTGAGTTTTACTTTGAAAGTTTCAACAGAGCTAAACTTAATTATTTGTAATTACTAATAACATAAAGTGTCTGTGATGAAAGCTTCCTACTTGTGCTCGGATAAAGCTTTATAATTGAATTTACCCTGTCTTATTCACACAATAATAAAAATTGTCGACATATTTTCTATCTAGCAGTATAGAGTAATTACCATGTTGACATTAGTATTAGAATTACAGGTAACTTAATTGGATAATTATGGTATATATTACAAATGTATTTTTCATAAGGAGTTTTAAGGCCGATTTACATCACACATGGAGAACAAAATGTACAATTGTAAGAATGTAGATTTTAAAATCCATACATATAGGTACATATAATTCATATTTCAAAATATTTAATCTATACAAATTTTCGTTTACAACGAATAATATAGTCGAATTAGAAAGGTAACTATAAAATTCTTTTTTTTAAATAAAATTGTAATTAATAAAAATTTTCTTCAAAAAGTCATAGAAGTAGTACATGAACATTTTAGGCCGTCTCAAAGCACAAAAGGTATGATACATGTAGCTTATGTATTACTAAAGTTATAAAGTCTGGATAAAGATAATACTTTTATACACATAAATACATACAAGGTAATATTACATCTAGTACTCTGACATACACACTTAATACATATACAGTTTTATCTTTAACCGTCATCACTTGCACTATATAACAATAACTAACAAGTCAGTGAAAAGCACATGCAAATTTCCCATGAATCCGGAAGGCCAACTTAACTGTTGGTACTACTTTCTCCGGCGAACAAATTTATTCATTAGATGTTGATCTTAAACCAACAGTAAAAGTAATACCACCAAAATATCCAAAAATGTACCAGACGGTAAGTTACTTTTTGTGTCGTGTGAAACATTACTATTTTATTTTAGTGGGTCTATATTTGCAATTTGACTCTGTAATATGACAATCGCACATAAGTATTATTTACTGCACATACTTTATATGTAATATGAATGTGCAATTGCCAGTCTGGTTCACTTATTCACACCAAATGACCATCCGGTTATAGTGCCGTATCTAAGCACGAATCGTTTGTTCGCCGAATTAAATGTTTGCCTAAGTAGAATAAGACTGTTTCTACAATTAGGAAACGAAAGGAAACATTCTTCGCACTCTCATGTTTAACTTTTGCAATTTATGCAGCTGCTGAATAATAGATTTAGATCTGAACTTTAGACTTTACGGTGTTTTAAAAGTCAGTCATTGTACTTTCTGCATTAAGTACCTATTAATAGGACTTAATCATTGCGCTTATATCAGCTTTCCTTATTACTGCCATTAAACCCTAAAAGCTACTACCTATTGCAATTTAGAGCTGTGGGCTATCATAGCAATTTTCTCCACATGACTTACTTTCATTTTACTCTGCAACCGATTTTGCTGTGGTCTACTTTTATATAGCTCTTCGTCTTTTATATAGCTTTGTTTGAAAAACTGTTTGCTATTACGCATATTGGAAATGTCAATAATAAATTTGCTTGTAAATTTAGTGGATTCAAAGGGATTAGCTCCGGTTGCTCAAGAATACCTAAAGAAGGGTTGTCCAACAGCACTGAGAGCCAAATTGTGGCAGCAAGTGTTGGGTTCTTATGTTACAAAAGAGGTAATTAATCATTCAAACTGTTATAAACAATCATATTCATGGGCATTAAGGGAGCTATAAAATTAGTCCACAGTTTTCATCTACATACCCAACCGACTTGCAAGCAAAAATGTTGTAAATCGATTCACGCTAATTTTACCACTTAACCTCTGCGCTTTTTAGATTGAGTGGGTGATACATCATATCCTTGAATTACCAAATGACTTCAAGCAAACAAACAACGTATTTTCATAAATGGCATGGGATATTTTCATTTTCTGTGGTGTTTCAGCTGACAGATTTGTAATTAAAGTAGTTTTAGCTTAGTAAACATGAAACTTCGTGCCTGCTTAAAATATCATTTTTTGTTTCAGCATTTTGAGTATTATAAAAATCTGAAGATGGCTGTTATCAAATCAGATCTTCTTATTGACCGGCTGATATTAAAGGTAAGTTTGTTTGTTATAAATAGTTTTAAATATTTTTCACTTTGCATTACATACATGATAATGAGTTTTGTAAATGATATGAAGTATTATTAAGCGTAGAATAAGTACGATGACCTTGAAATTGTTGTTACAAATCAAATATCTGATTCATGGTTTTCTCTAGGACGTTCAACTAACAGCAGCTAATGATGACCAATATTTCGTGTTCGAGGACTCGCTTTACCAAGTTCTGTTTTGTTTTAGTAGGGATGTTGCACTTCTTGATTTATTTGACAGAACGAGTAAAAGCCCTCTGACTGCTGTGGTAAAAGCAAAAGGAAATCACAATGAAGGATCTGTTATTTATCCACCCAATGGTATTGTTCCGTTTCATGGATTTACAATGTACGGTAAGTGAGTCACTGCAAAACCTTCTGTTTATACACATTACTACTATACAGATAGAGTCCATGTGAATACTTTTCCGCTGACTTGAAAACAGTGACATTTCACTCCATGAAGATTATGAGGTTGTGACATGCATTTCCTAAAGCGTTTTGCTTTAATTTTGTTCTTTAATTTTTGAAAGTGCATGCACTTTGTGGAAACTTTAATACATAGTTCCTAGCTCACAATGGTTACTTCCACTCTGTGAACTAAAATGCAATTTAAGGTTACAAACTAAAAGCAATCTGGCATGTTCGATGAAATTATTGAGTGCAAAATAATTACTTGTACAATCTGTAAAAATGTAATTTCGTCGGGAAAAAAGAATCGCAAGTTAGATATAGTAAAGCAAATATTTGATGCAAAAGTTGTTGTACATCTGATTTTATAGTTTCCAAGTTTTCAAGCTTTTAATTACAAAATAAACCATTGCAAACCACGGCAATGTAGTGGCGAAGCAGCCAGTAATTGTCCAATTGGATCAATAGTTGTACTGTAGCGCACACAGACGGACAGACAGAACAAAAGCATACAGTAGCTACAGTACCAGGTTGTAAAGTTTGGCCTGTAAATGGTAGAAGACGTACTACGTACTAGGTACATTTTTGCGCACAGATAGATACATAGATACATAGATAGACAGACAGACAAAACAAAAACATATAGTAGCTTCGCTACTAAATAATGTAAAAGTTTATAAATAGAAAATCTCATTTCATGTAGAGTTAATAATATTATGATACCTATGTCTATATACGTTAGAAGTCTAACTGAAAACGCGTTGGTGTATATGTCTTCACTGTAGAATAAACTTTTTTCTATTTCAAGAGCGTATAAACTTGAATGAATTAAAAGCAGAGCATTCACACCTGACAAGAAATAAATGATAGCTGCAACTTGCGGAAAGATGCGTAGGTAAACATTACAAAGCTATGTATAAGTATATGAAGGTCTATTACGTAATTTAGGAGAATAACTAAACTGAACTTCTAACAATAAGACCACTGTGGAAACTAAAAGTAAGTAGAAGGCAACGGAACTTCTTTTATCACATCTTTGTGTCTCACGTCTCTCACATTAAACCTTATTGCTTTGACTATATTTGATATAGATATTAGTGTTGACTATATTATCTTAAAAGCTTTCTTCGCCAATTAACTTCAATTCATATATAGGTATCCACACTCAACTTTCTCATTTTGTTTTTAAAACTTAAAATGCCCATGTCGCATGTAACGTTAGTTCAATTAATTCCTACTCCAAAGACTAGAAAGTGCCGAAATCAAATTACTTCTCATTTTACCGTTAAAATGCACAGGTAGGTACTTGAATATATAACTACCTACCTTTTCATACTAAATTCTTTGCTAATTGCCCAAATTACGAAACATCATTTCCACTGTCACTACTTAAATTGCACTTATTGTTAATATCTGCTAGTATTTTAACAGGAAGTGTATCTGCCACGTGGCAGTCAATTATATTACAACTGCTCTTAGGCAAACAAATTGGTTAGTAAGAATAATTAAAGAAAGAATCTCCCTATACATAATACGGTACGTGTTTTCATATTAGCGTCGGTTATTTCTTATTACATATAATTTACCATATAAAATTAAATTTCGAGTACTTGTCTCAAGAGGAATTTACGCATACAGTGTAACTTCTTGATAGTTTACACTATGCATGTTAAAAAATAGTGGCACCCGTCATACGTACAAGTAAAAAACGTAGATAAAATGGTAAAAAGATTTAATAAATTCATTTGGGAGGAAGAAGAGACATTGCTTTCCAATTACGTTATCTAGGTATGTGAATGATGTTTCCATAAATATAGTTTCACAGTTATAAAATATGATGCATATGCCAACAAATTCGCAAAGGTGCACTCACTCTGGAGGAAAGGAAATAAACAAACAAGAGTAAACGGAAGAGACAGAGCTGAACTGAATTATTATGCCTGGAGAAAGTGTTCCATGAATGTTTTGCATAATGTAGTGCGGAAGGAAAAAAGTGATAGTGTCGAAGTTCAGTGAGATGATGAATTTTCTTAACTTTATTTACAGTGGCTCCTCTTTGTTACTTGTATGATGAACCTGAGAGTTTGTACTTCACATTCCGAGCCCTGTACATGCGCTATTGGTATCGCCTACATGAAATTTCATCACATGAAAACGGAATCGTAGGATTGTGCATCTTGTTCGAAAAACTGCTTCACCGACACGAGACGCAGCTCTGGTTTCATTTAAGATCTCTCCGGGTCTTGCCGTAAGTTATAAACATACTAGTTCCAGCAGGTCGAATCAAAAACCGGTAATTTAAAATATGTGGAACAGGGCCAACCCCGAAAAATTCATTGTACTTTACAACAACTAAAATGGTCGGAAACTATTTCGAGAGATTTTCTAAAGTAACAGCCTTGCTTGCTTTGATGATACCATCATTCACTTTTCTCGCTTTCTCATTTTTAACAGTTTTACTTCACTACTTTTTTACATATACGTACCCTTATACTTTACTAGATCGTCTTATGGTTATGGGAATGTCCACACATATAGCAAACCTTGGATATTAATATTCTGTTCCTTGTTCCTTGTTCAAAGCTTAGGTAGGGGTAATGATATTACATCATATAGTTCCAACCTTCGAGGTGACAGCGGAATATACTCAAGCTTACAGTCGAGCAAGTAAATAAGGAAAGTTTTATTTTAGTTGGGAATTTAATTCTTAATTCATTGTCTCAACATTTTCAGTTAATCAGACCTAAACTCCAATATCTTGTGAGACTTGCACAGATAATATAATATTCAAGAAAATAATTCAACATAACAAAACTGTTATTTATTTATTTGTGTAAATTAAACAAGTCAAATTACTTGTGCTTGTGTTTATGAAGGAATAATTCATATTATCATTAAATTGAGAGTTATCATTCTGGTTTGGCATTATTGTTAAAATTATCGTGAATTATAAAAATCTAAACAACAGCTAAAAATTATTTCTGAAAGTTTCTGTTAGTGAGCCACCCTGTAGTTCATTCAATGTTTTCCCCTGTGTACTTTTTCTTCCGCTTATAAACCAAGGCAGAATATCATTTCACTTGATAAATCGAGGTCGCAACAACCTGCCTACATTTTATGCCATCAACACGACCGAGCAAGCTCAATGCAATGTACGCACTGCCGCTGTTTCAATTCTATTTCTGTCAAACACCTTTTCTCAAGTCTTTTCATTCTGGCTGTACCCAAAACGTGTACTTTTCAAGGGAAGATGCAAAGAACGTCAGTTTTAATAGTCATAAATTAACACAAACAATTTTCACCTTGTTCAGTCTTGTTACCTATACGAAAAATTTATGTTTTTGTTTGACTTCGACAATGTTAATTGACTTCAACAATAATAAATGTATTATTGTATCAATTACCTACCTGAAACTTACAATGTTTAAACCATTAGAAGATCATAATATATTGATCCTCGATGTTTTACTAAGATAGTTAAAAATAGCCAAATACAATAAGCTTTGTGAATTTATATGCATTTTGTGCATGTGCAATATGCATTGCTGGATTGTATCTCATTGCCCCAATTGAACTGCTACAGATTACAACGTTTTTGAATTTTCAAGTCAAGAGAAGCTGAATGTACTAACGACATTTATTATTATTATCTTGATGTTTTGGAAGAGTAAGATTAGATTAAATTCATCTGTTGGGATTATAAATACACGTGGAGAATGCAAAGTGCTACACAACCGTAGCATTATAAATACATTGCATGAGCATGTTTCATAAATCTTCTACAACACGGTAACACAAAAAGAACATTTGATTTCTCCATGCACTTTGGCTACAACGGCACAATAATGATTTTCAATTTCAATGTGTGTGGACACGATGTAAATGTAACAACAAAATGCACTTGGTTTTGGAATGAAATCGATGACTAAGGGCTGTGAAATGTAATATGTGAGTGTGACTTCAAGATATGAGACATCAGCCTTTGAAATATTCCTGTGGGAAGTGCAAGATGAATAATAGAAATATTTCAGAGGGGGAGCATTTCAAATTTAACTTTACTTTTGCTGTTGAACTAAATTTCGGACATAGGTTGGCATCGGCAATATGTATTTAATGATTTATGATGCGAACGTTAGCGGTACAGATCGCCATTCTGTGTAGATGAATTAGTTTCAGACTTTCCTAAGCGTTTTACGGAATAGCGGGAGGCTTTGTCTCATAACCATAATAACTTTCCCCACTTTCATTCTTATTGGTTTAAGCGATTATTAAATATTTTCGGGGAGAGTTATAGCTACATTAGTGTGATGTTGTTTATAGCTATACGCTAAATTTATTATAGCCCACTTATAATCCAAGGTCACTAATAGAAATGTTTTTTGTTGTTTGTGTTGGGTGGTTTTTTCGGATATTCATACGGGGTTACGAAATGAACTTGAGAAGACTTCGTGTGGTATTCAAATGGCTGATGAAGGCTTACAGCGGTTACTTACCGGCAGAACAAGTGCTTCAACTTTGGGATCTGATGCTTGCCTACAACTCCGTTCAACTCTTATCTCTGTTTGCAATGGGAGTCTTAAGTATTCGGAGAGACAACTTGATGAAAGCCCAACAGCCGCAAACCGTAGATGTAAGTAAACTTTTCCATCCTTTTATTTATGCAGCTCCAACAAAGCCCCTCATCCTTTAAATTAGAAAATTATGTTCCCGCTTTGCGCAGATTAGCATCGCTTTATGCATCGCTAACTTATTACCCAAAGTAGTTCAGAGAGCAGCAAGATACTTTGGTTCAAGATACTAAATAAATAGTTAAAATCAACTTAATCATATTAAATTTTTAACCTAATTCATTTTCCCCAATTAATTCAACCCAATTTTAGCCTAAACAATTCTTATATGACGTATTTTGTCTCTGCATCATCCTTCTAAGATAAGATCTACGAGGTACATGGCTCAATAATCTTCACATGTCACTAGATTCTTTAAAAGATTTTTGCATGTTATTTTATTTCAGAAATTGTAGAATACATACACCATCTCTTACAAATGTTCATATCATACGTCAATTAGCAATTAGTCTTCTATGTACGAATTAGTATATTTTATGCTTTTTTTAATTCGGGAAAAGATCATTATCATTAATTAATTTTAAGAGCTGGCTGTGGTTTCCAAGAAATCAATTGTGCAATGAAAATATGTAATAGTACAGTAAACTGTATTGAGTTTTGTTAAGAAATGGTTTACCTAACTCTAATTCTGCATGAACATTTTTCAGTAATTAATTACAATAACATAACAAAAACCTATTCGTGTTTATGTACTATTATGTAATTTTATTGATAGAGATACTAAATGGCAATAATATATTCTGAATTTGAGTTAGTCCATAGGTAAAATGTATATTGTAACTTGAGAAGTATCTTATATATTACTCTGGTAGCTAGCTCCTGAAAACAATTGTGTCTTAGATACATTTGAGATTATTGTATATTATTTAAAGTTACAAAGATAAAAGATACTTCGATTCGTAAATAAAGGTTGGAAAGTTTCGACTAAAGACTTAAGATACAAAATTTCAATCCTATTCCTTAGCAGTTGCATATTTATCTAAATACAATTGTGACTTCTACGTATAGGTATCTCAGATAATAACTTCTTGCTAAATTCCTGCTTCGGTGTTGAATCATTCATTGAGTGGGTGTATTATCATCACATTCACAGTAGTATAAGCAAGTGGTGGTATAATTATCTATTTCTATTATGACTTTCATCTAGAAATATTATTGAATCATTCGTAGCGCTCCACAGTTTACGTCAGAGAATGTATTCTTGCTTTTGTGAAAGTCTGGTTTTATTATTTGATGACATAATCGGTTTATACTATTTGAATAGAGGAACCTATCTAGTAATATTAGTAACAATGGCTTCTTTTGACAAAATTTATAACCTGTTTCCTTGTTACGCTGATTCTCTCATTCTCTGTCCGAGATAGATTTGTGTAAAATTGACGATTTCATTGGCATACTCCTACTGGCTTACTATTATTATGCAAAACATTTACAATGCCACATTTGTACCCTCCAAATATCACTATTGTAAAGACGAAGGTATAGGACTACACTTCCTATTTTATGTATTATTTCGTCAGCTAATGATGACAACTGCATGCATTGAATTTACTATTAAACGAAACATGTTACCTGTAGGTTTGGAATTAAAACTAATTGGATTTTATTATTGCTGTTCATAACGTATTACTACAAAGTTGAGTCAATTTAATTAAATTCGTCCCAAATGGTTGTGAGAATTTATGGAGGTATTGTGCTTTTATAATTATTTTACTGCTGCTCTTACGTTTGGTTCTCTGTACCATTTCTGTGTAATATTCCGGAAACATAAAAATACTTATAGGTGTTTTGTAAAGGAACGTATGTTAGAATGGTTTGCATTTTACATCTGAAATTTATGAAATATCGATTGGACATCATAGTCTTCTCATAGTGTTGCTATTTTAAAATTACAAAAGGTCTAATATCTAAAAGTTTAAAGTGCACTCTAATTGAATTCCTTCAGGGTAATACCTACATTAACAACTCTAAGCTTTGACGCGGGATCCACTTCAGATAAAGTAATGTGGGTTGGCTGAACGTTTTTGAAGTCAGTGATTTGTTTATTTGCAGTTTTAATTTTTAATGAAGAAAATTTTGTGAAGAAAAGCTATAAAGACAAAAGATGCAACGTAAACGATTGTGGCAAATGCAATAAGGGAGGTTGGAGACTGCAGTTTGTAGCAGATTGCATAAGAAACCCTTAGTGCTATGCAGCAAAGTTACAGTTCTTTGCCTGAAGTTGTTAGGCCAGGAGTTAATGTTCATACGAGACAAGAAAGGTTCTGTAGTTTATGATTGCATGCCCCAAACATTAAATAAATTGTCTCGAATTCTCAGATGCATTAAAAGATGAGTAGAGTTGGGCTACTTGTCTTCTAGGATGCCGTTTTGCAAATAATCGGTTTTACTACTCGTCACCACTGTACTACCCGGGGGACATAAAGCGTCTGGCATAATGCACACAGAGAGAACTTCAGTTCAGTCATAAACATACATCCTGAATTCCTAACGAAAAAGGAACTTAAGAGACTTTAGCTTATGTCAACTACTTATAATATGTCGTGGTCTCAAACATGTAGCAGAAACTTCATCACTTTTCCACATTATACAACACTACCATCATTTTGTCTCAAAGTATGCAATGCGAAATGCTTACCTTTAGGCAAAATAGACACATACTTATTAAGTAGCTTAAGCTACTTTATAAGAATCGTGTCAACACTTCTGTCCGTCTGTGACCGCTATAACTCACGAACGGATTAACACAATTCGTTCACATTTCCCATACATTATCTCTCGGCCACGAGACAGGTCTACCCGTCTACCTGAAAAATGGAGTCAATCAGTGACATTCAATATTTAGTAACGGAAGCTACTTATAGGGACGTTCTGTCGGTATATCTGTCAGTCAAAGAGATATTTCTACAATGATGCACCTTAATTCGTTCAAACTTTGTAAAACAACAGACAACTCTTTTGACAACAATAGATAGCAAATCAGTTGACAACAGCAAACAACTTCACGGTAACATAGATAGGTGTTTATCTTATGCTACTTTATTACAACCGTTTTGCAATGATTTATTATTATTATTATACACAATCTTTTATTATAAATAATATCTAGCAATGTACCAAGAGACAATCATTGTCTTTATACATGTTCCTGCGATGAATATCTTCGGAGTATTGTGCTAACCAATGTATGCTTATTTGTATTACCACAATATGATTATCAGTCATTATTATGAAGCATAATAATGACTGATACCTATATATAAGCTGAATTCAAGGGCGTATCTAGGGGGGTCACAGGGTGGTCAGATACCAAATTTTTGGAACTTACACTAGATATTTTTGGAATTAAAAAAAACCTAAAGCGTAAAATTTTGCTCCAAAATTACAAAAATAGTAAAAAAATTCCGGCTACGCGCAAATTTAATGTGTTTCTGATTAATTACAGCCTAAATTTACTTATTATTACGCGCGGATATGAGTATTTATAAGCTTAAAATGGCAATATGACTCCCCTAATGGCAATCCTAGTTACGCGCCTGGCCGCATGAATGTATAGTAAAAATTCCTTTTTCTTCGTCTGGAATGACATTTTCATGTCTTATTAACTATCAACGCTATTAAACTAAATTGAAAGTAGTTTTTACTGCTTTGGATATTTCCCGATTTCAATATTAAAAAATCGCAAAATACTGCATTATTCTTTTTCGCTTCTTCTTTATGGCTGTGCCCTTATAAGGTATGCTTTACTACTACTCCGGTATCTGTAATGTGTTATTGTGTAAATAATAAAGAATATTATATCTTTTTACTTTACATTAATTAATTATATAAAGTTAGATCATATCATTTGTAAGTTTTTCAATATTAGGTGTTTACACAATATTATTCCCAATGAAAAGTTACTAGGCTCACCGCCAACCTATTTGCACAAAAAATAAACCATTTGCAACGGTGGAATAAAGTAGCGCAAGAATATGATATTATTAACTAACGATAAGTCACCACAGTGGTTGTCGAATAAGTTAGCAGCAGAATAACTATTCTTACTATATATTATTTACAAACAACAATTCACATTTCTCAAAATATTTGAATTTTAGCAGTCGTTTTCAAATTTCAAATTAGGCGGGCTTCACTTCCAAATATAAATAGAATCACTTAACAGTATTTAAGCTGCAGTGTACTTTTGAGGTGTGTCAATACAGTAGTTATTCTAAAAGGTCAAAGTTGATGAAGGAGTTGACCGATTGACTCCATTTTTCAATGGGATCTTTCTTGTGACCCAGAGGTAACGTATGAGAAGTTTGAACGATTTGTGTGTATCCGTTCTGGAGTTATAGCAGTCACAGACAGACAGACAGACCGACGGATGGACAGACGTAGACACCATTGTTATAACGTAGCTTGCGCTACTTAATAATTTGATAATACACGAGAGGATTTTGTGGATTTTCGTTTGTAGCAGCAGATTTTATTAGTGTCTAAAGTCATGCTCTAGTGTTTCCACAACACGTAAATAGGAAATAGTAATGTGGCTGAGTGAAAGTGAACGTGTTGGAGTTGTGTGCAGTCTCACGTAAATTTTACACAATGCACTACAGAGAGGTTCAGAATTCGTGTGTAGTACGGATTTACATGTATTAAAAAGGCTTGATAAAAGTGGGGTTTTACGGAACAGTTGCATAGGGGGTATCCGAGCACAACAATCAATAATTCGCTGTTTCAGCTCGTTAATATCACGAGGCTTTGTGTCGTAACGTAAATTGGGGATTTAATGTAACCCCATCGAAAGAAATCACCAGCGGTCAAGTCAGGGCTTCTTGCTGGCCAAGTGTTGGGTCCACCATGCCAAATCCAGTTAAGAAAAACGCCATTTAACAAGTCTCTAACCGTAATTGCGTAGTGTGAAATTGTTAATACATGTAAATCCGTACACTACACACGAATTATGAACCTCTCTGTACTAGACAAGTTATGCATCGCTGAGGAATGTGTTGTGCTCTTAGGGAGTGATTTAAATTCAAGTACGCAATAAATTGCGTGTAGGTAGCATCTTTGAACAGTTTGCATGTTTGAAATTCATTAAAGTGAATGTGTTTTGGATTTCAGGCTGTTCTGGCGGATTTGTCATCAATAATGGTACTTCCCGTTTTGCAACTGGCTCTCTCAAAGGAAACGTTTTGAAATTTCTTTCATGTGACTAAAGTCGAATTAATAATGCTTGACGCATAAAGCTTTTTGTACCAATGGGACAAAATAATTATATTCAAAATCATTTACATGCTAAATTGCAGCTTAAATTGTATGGCGTAAATCTGTAGATCTTTAGTATGGTATGAACTGTAACTGTAACCCTTTTATCCGTCTGTATTTATATTTCTCCGTACAATAAGTCGAAATGAACAAAGTAATTAATCATTTACTTGATTTTGAATTTATGATATTAAAACAATTGTTATTTATTGCACTTGATGCATGTATCAAAAAAGGATAGTAAAAAACAAAGTTTCTTGTATCGCTATATAATAGTATAATATTAACAACAAGCAGTTTACATTAACAATGCATAGTGCATGTACCATACTACTCCTGAATTACTGATAATATTAACAATATTAAGTACTCAGCTAAAGCTGGCTAGAAAATTGTATTATGTATTGAAGTGTTTATCAGTTCAGCATTTTGCACTGACAAAGCAGCCTTAAACATACCCCTCCCAATTACAATAAGATTATAGAAACCTGGAATTAATAAATACAAATTAACTAGCGGATAAATAAATTGCATTGGAGCATTGGCATCATTATTACACTTCCATTAATGAATTTTCAAACTAACATTAGTATTATATTGTAGGCTTCACTTGGGCTGCAGCATTTACATGGATTTACATGTTGCCCCATATCATGACTTTACTCTATCTAATAAGTAAATGCTATGAGAAATTGGAAATACTACAAATATTAGTAGTATTTATATTACTAATAAATTATAAAACACTACTAATATCTAACAGCTTAATTATAATAATGTGACATTGTGCAGCCGTAATATAGAAGAATTTGTTAAAATTATTATTGTATGTAATATAAATATAATCTTACGCTATATGGTTACATGAAAAACGGTGGAAGCAATAAAGAAAGTTCAGATCCCGTATAAAGTTGTATAATTAATATAGTATATCATATTCAAACATTTTGGTAGTTGTGTACATTTTTTACGTATTTAATGAAAAATTGTTATAATAACTCCCAACCAACACGCTACTTTAGCCTAACTTTATAGTACCGTTCAAACTTTTCATTATTACATGTTCCATAATAAGTAACTTAGATTTACTTTTTACACTTTGAATCTTAAAATTAATTACACGTGGAATCTGAGATTTTATTCTCTTCAAAATATGCAACCTTAAACATCATATTATAACAGAAATAAACTAGTTTTCAAATCGCATGTCCTGGTGTCGCGGATGCAAAAGATCTAGGTGTTGTAGCTGTGGAAGTGAAAAGACGAAACTCTTGGGTTTAATTTATTTATAACTATTTGTATTAAATTATGCCACTTACAATAATACAACGAACTAATTCATGTAAATTAAAGCCGTTACCATTCAGCATGGCGTATGGGATTCACACTTAGGGTTTTCAAGTACAACCTTGACAAACAATTAGTATGTACGTGGAATATAACTCATAAAAACAATTAATTATCTAAACTAAGCACATGTCTTGTGTAATTAAAGTACTCGAGATGGACAGATTTAAAGGGGACGATTGGCTTGCAGGATTCATCATAGAAAGGTTTTATATTCTCATGGCATTGTTACACTTATGCGTTTTAATGATGCATATCATTTATTGTTAGTATACTTCAACCAACCCTTTTAGAAAAAGGCAGTCAAATATGATCTTGTAATGCATGGATTGGACTGAAAATTACCAAACTTTGTGTCCTACCTACGATCAAAATAACGAGTTTCTCCTTCATATTTTGAATTTATTGGAAAGAGTATAGAGTTAGCTTATCCAACGTGTTCTGTGTTTATATTGACCTTGGTAAAAAATAAATTACTTATATGTATATAGCATTATATTGATCAAGCTCATCAAAAAATTTTATAAAGCAAAATAATCCCAGGGACATAGTATTGAACAAAGAAAGCAAAAGAATCAACTTGTCAAAGAAAATTTACTATGGTATAAAAGACAGCTCCATTTTCACGAAAAGACATAAAAAGAAATGGAAGTCAAAAATAGCATTCTTTTGATTAAGTATGCATTTTATACTCTTTCTGTGAGATTGGTTGGGGAATTAATGCTTCGTGTATTTTTAGCATGGAACAACTGTCCAGTTACCTAAATGCTATCGATTCTTTTGTGGAATTGTAGAGAAGACATTGCATATATATGTTATCCACCAAAACTATTTAAAACGTCGAAATGAAATGTTTATCATTATATGTATTGTTCAATTCTGATAAAGTTAAATTTTTGCTTTTGCCAGATCAATTCTTGTTCTTTTTGGATTGTTATAAATACTTAATTGAAGAAGAAATACATTACAGAGAACATTGTGATAACCCCGGTTTCTTATTGGCACTATTTAATTTTTGTATGTTTCAATAATTGTTTTTATTAGGAAAAAGTGAACATAAAAGTCGTAGTCATCATCATGAGACTTTGTACAAATGAAATGAACTTACATCGTTCTTCTGTTTCAGTATGTCTCAATCTGTTCAAGCTACAAGTGTGCAATTTTTCAGTTCAATGCCATTCATTGTACACAATCAAAGTTGACTACCTGATAGTGTGGTTCTTTGAAAAGGATTTGTGTTCGTCTTTAGTCCTCGCTATGTTAAGCCCTGGATGCATCGGATCTTTTTAACTCAATGAGAGCATTTTTTACTTCCTCTTCTTCTTCTTTTCCCAAACTATCACTTTCAGGTGAAGCAAATTCAGGGAAACTCTTGATATAATCTTGATTTACAGGCCTCTGCACAACTCTGATTCTTCCTGGGCCATTAAATCGACTCTTAATTGGTCCATTAGCCCCAGCACTGTGAAATCCTCCTCCACCACCCGGGCGCATCCTTTGGCGTACGCGAACAGTCTTGACAATTTTTGTACTTGTGCTTAATGGTGGGGACGGGGACGACGTGGAGATTCTGCCAAAATTTGTCGAGTCGGTCGACGACACGATTCCCACGAGATGTTGATCCGAGCTCTGAGCACCTTCATTAACTCCACTGCTAATAATACTTGGGCTATTACCACTGATTCTCACTGAAGAAATCCTTCGAGGAATTTTCCCTTTGTCGCTTGAAGAATGTGTGTTTTGCTTTTTCCTCACATTCGAGTTACTTTCCGAAGAGTCACTCTCCGTGCCATTCATGACCGACACAGAGAAAGATGAGGATTTCTCTGTGGATGTGACTGTAACTACAGACGGTGTGGATAGTGTCGTTGGATGTGCAGCTGAAGGAAGAACTTCGTCTTCGCCGCTTTCCTGTTGAAATTGCTGTCTTGTTTCACTGCTTTTGTAAATGTCTCCCAAGGCCAGTAAATTTTCTAGTGGTTTTGCCACGTCACGACTTGATGAAGAAATGAAAGAAGACGACCCTTCAGAAAGTGTTGAGAATGGATTTACTCCCAGTTCCTGTTGAGAGCTACTAATTCGGTAATCTGGAGTAGGCACTATAGCCGAGAAAGAAACGGGAGATAAATTCGGGCTTCTCGACTTTGGCGTGGGTAATGGATTAAGCTGAGATATTGAAGGACGTCCCGCTGGGAATCTTGCTCCTACTCAAAAATACAGCTTATGAAGTCAACATCAATTACTTATATAATCAACTTTGCAGAATAAAATTTATCCTTTTACTCCACCACATCAATAATACTCTTGTGCACCACGTTCAGCTTCATTTTATTGGATACCTACCGCTTTTATTCTCAAATATTTACACATGAAATTGACGAAATAATTTAAAAGTGTTTGATACAGTGGATTGAACAAATCTCTCCAAGGAGTCTGTATTTGTGATAACTATATTATGCATTTATTACAGAAATATCGATGCGTCAGCTATTCCCTAATTAGATAACCAACAGCCACTAATATGGAAAACTTGAACTGTCTGTTGAAGTAGAACACTAATTTCCGTTTCGATTCATCCTTATCATATATTATATCATATAACTCCTGTCTCTCAAATAATATTATTTTCGCATCGAGAATGTCGTTGTGCAGAATACAATGGTGGGGATCAAAAGTTATATTATTCGTTAGTATATAAAAACTCAGCAAACTTGAAATTTAATTCCCTGCCAAAGTGTCCACTCATAATAATCAATTCTTGAGTATCATAATTGAAGTAGTTTTTCATTAGTAAAAACCTTTCACTGGCATAATAATAAGGGAACACCAATAAAATATAACTTCTTCCACATTTACCTGTATAAGAAATGTGGTATACTGTATTGAAAAGAAAAAAGTAATTTGATTACTGGCTTCTAATACTTCCGTCTATGTGAACTTAGTGAACTAATGTTACAAGTGCACTGTCATCCTGAAATGTGAGACACGATGACGCAAAAAATGTGTTAAGTTGTACATTTGATAATTGTACGATGCATTTAAATATATATGTATAACTACACCTAATTATAGTTAGTCTCACTGCATCCCATGCATTCTACCAATTTCTAAAGAGGATTTCACGAATAGATTCTATTTAGTACATGTGAACTGTTTCAACAAAATGCATCTCAAATACATTTAAGTATTCAATTTAGACTTATGTATCTAATACGGTGCTTACTGAAGCAAAGAAATGCTCTCATCATGGGAATCATGCACTCAAGGGAGTATCAAAAGTGATCGTATCTTTGTTTAATGAATATAAAGCTACAGAAATAACTTATTTTAACTATTCTATGTGCGTCATGTTCACATTTACAGGAATTGTACAAATCCATTAGTAAAATTTCTATTGAATGTGAGAATATGTTTGAAAGCGGTATGCGAGGGCAATTCGGGTAATTATCAAATGAAAGAGCATTCCATTTTACCTACATTGAATAATTCAATGGTATTTTCCATGAAGACTATTAAATTAAATGTACATTCAAATAAACCCTTTGCATCTTTTATTCAAACGAAGTCAAGCTATTCTTTGATTCGAATTAAAAATACCTAAATAATCTTTTGAATAGTGAGCTCCTTGAATTGAACATTACCCCGAATTAATCAAATTGCGTATTTCATGTCAATAGTCTTATGTTACGAAGATATACCTAGAACAACTGATTTCCCTGTAATGTAATACACACAATTTATAACTATACACAGATACGTCATACATTTTATTTTCGGTTAGATATTTCCGCTCTCAAAGTTTTATCTCAAGTCTAAAGTCTAAAGTACAAAGAAATGATAATTGAAAAGGATTTCATGGGTTTGTGCAGGATGCAGTATGCGTTAAATACGCGGTGAAATAAACACGAATGACATACCATCCCGATTGCGAACTTTTTCACCGGATACATTTTTGACTCTGGACGGAACGAAGGCGGCAGTGGAAGGTGCAGCGACTGTGGAAACGGTGGAGCCAACTTCTGCATCTGTATCAGTGACTCCTGCGTCAATAACTGCTGTTGTTTCTGTATTACATTCAGCGGTTGTTGTCGGTCCAATGATTTCACTACTGCTGCTACTTGTGCTGAAATCCACTGAAGATGAGAAAGCATTGGAAGAGTCATCAACAAACTTGGGTGATTTAACTCTATAGAATGCTCTCCATGTCTGAGTAGGTCCATCCTTGTTATCTGAGACGGGAATTGAAGTAGCTTCTAATACAGTGCCTGGGCCATATCCTTTGGAGGTTGGGAAACGGAATGTGTGAGATACATACGATGAAGATGCGGATGGATTTGCCAGAGGTGGCCTTATTTCAGAATTATGCGATACTACTCTTCCTGGTGCGGGTACATATTCCGATGATTCCGCTGATGACGACTCGGCAACATTTTGGTAAGTCTCAGTGGAGTTTAACTTCGAGAGCTCCATATCTCCAGAAAGTAACTCTTCAGGATCTTTAAGTTAAATTCAAATTAATTTATAGTAACAACTTGTATTTCACAAAGTGTGAATAGGGTTAATGCAACCAGTTCTGAATATATAATATGACTTCCGGAATTCCATTGCAGGCTACTGCTCTGTTCGTACCACTCTCATCAATCCTTTCATTCTACTAACACTACCTATTATTACCTACAACACTAGTGCAGTGCAGTCTACGGCGGAAACCAACCAGACAAAAATCAATGCCACTGCTTTACGGTCGGAATAAAACTAATGCAGTCTTCTGTATTAGAATTAATGATTCATAAATTAGTCAGACTTTTTATACCACAATTTAGTTGCCTGGCAAAGTTAATAAACTCCTATATTATTTAACAATGTCTAAGCCAAAATATGTACTTACCTAGGTATATCTGAAATAACTCAACCCAATTAAAAAGTAAAGGGGTACAATTCTAAATGTGCAGTATATTGTATATCATATCTATATTCATGCTAAATATTCTACTACAAAAAGATGGTAAATACTTTTAGACGTAAGTCTTTACATTTTAAAGGTTCATGTGAAAATTACCATGTACGTAAAACTGAGATACAAATTAAGTCATCTAACCTAATTATGTATAAAAAGGAAATTTTCTGCTGATCAGTAAAATCACTTTGAATGACAAAAATCACTTTCTTATTTAACTGTGTCAATGAAAGAAATCGGTGGTAATAAAATAGTACCATGCTTTTTCTTAAGAAAATAAACTTCTATGATTTTTAGTATTGCTACTTTGCTGCTGTGGAAATATTTCGAATCAAGTCTCATGCTACTCAAAAAATAGCAATGCGTTTTTTGTTGGTGCACAGTGCATATCTACATGACCTTGTATTATCCATGTATGTATTCATACGGTTCGCTACGACAGTTATATCCTGTACCTAATCTTTAAATCCCATTATATCCGTATTCAATCGGAAAATAGAATTTGTATTTGGAAACCATGCAAGCATTATAGGTGAAGGTCGGAAAAGCGGATCCGGTAGGATATTTCGCACATTGCATTTGTCTACGTTATATTGAATTGCTGCAACACCTTAATTTGCAGTCGCATTGAAGAAGTTATTATTTCTTTACCTATGAGGCTCTGAATATTGTCTTCATCCTGTGACGTTTCCTTGGAGCTGCCCAAGGAGATTATTTCGAAGGGAACTGCTGTGGAGGATTTTTGAAAATCCTGGAACGTAGTTTCAAGTTTATGTTGAGCAGCTGTGCCTTGCTCATGAGTCTTTTGAACAACTTTTGCAGACCATCCGTATACGGGAGGAGAAAAGAGAATTTTATCTGGAGACTCAGCCGATGCGGATTCAGCAGGTGTATTTAATGCCGCGTGTTGTCTACCCCTAGTTGTTCCAGCAGTCACTCCTTGACTTGTTTGGGTAGCTGGAGGAGCGATATTTGAGGTATCAAACCAATATCTAGAAGACTGATGAGTTGGATTACGAGAATAGACAATGTACGGCACAAGTTTTTTAGACTTTATAGCAGGAGTGGGAGTAGTAGGAGATTCACGCGTCTCTGTCTCAGCTGAAGACTCATTTTCTGGTTGTGGAGGCCGTGGCTGTGCCTGGGCTGTTGAAGAAACAGAATTTTCTGCAGCTTGCTCACTTCCCTGCATAACCCATTGAGTATGACTACTGCAATACACAGGATTTGGATTTGCTTGACTCGAAGGATTATTGTCATCATCATTGCTATTATTATTTGTCTCGTGGACGTTACTGCTGCTGCCACTTGGAGGAGAGGAAGGTATAAGAGAAAATGTTGAAAAATGTTTTCCATTGACTGTAACGTCTCGATTGAAATCGCTGAGTTCATCTACACCAGTTTGTTGGTAATTAAGATTGTCATTTCCACTAAGTTGCTGATGAAAGGCAAATGGGATATTAGTAGGCAGTGTGTCACGAACTGGGACACTGTTGACGTACACAGTGGATGCTTTCTTGTCATCACCTCCGGCAGATGCATCAGTAGCTTGACTCAAATGTTGATGTGTCAAAAACGATGTCCTTTGTGCGTGATTCAGAGCCGTGACAATGGACGCAGGCAGAGGGTCGTACAGTTTCTGCTGAGAAGAAGACGGCGGAGGAGGATGAGGAATGGGTTGAAAATGTATTGGGTACCGCTGTTCTCTAAATGGTATTCTAAAATTCACCTGTGTGGAATAAGGCTGATTGGGATAGGTAATGAAGGATGGACCATTGCCACCACCAACGAATTGGGTTGACATTGACTCTGGGACAGGGATTTTGGTCATCTCATAAGCGTTGGGATGAGGAAGTCCGGGTGAGTCTTGTTTGAGTGGTGTGTGTTGCTCTTGAGAGCTACCATCCTCGTCATTGTCGATTTCTTGAACGTCTTTAGAATTTTGTTGTTGTTCGGATACGATGAAAAGTGGGTTATTTGAGGCATGAGGCCGTGGCATGGGAATAGGAACTGGCAGAGGCACAGGAAGTTTCACTCTCTCTGTTGACTGAGTTTGTTTTTCTTGTTGAGGTTTACTGTTTATTTCTGAACTGTGTATTTGTTCATTTTCTTGTTGCTGTGTCGGTCTTGTAAAGAGATGAGTAATATCAGTCTGGACAGCTGGAATTATTTCCCAGCCAGTGGGCTGTATCGTTGGAGCCCTCTCCGACTCGAAGACAGGTTCTTTGACGTCTGCGGATTGAATCTGAGAATTCATCACAGGGTTTTTTACTATTGGAGCACTAAAGTGAATGCTTTGCTGTGATGGAGGCAACATTAACGATCCTGTTGGCGAATTCACTGGAGAACTGTGTTGTTGCTGTATACTGCTACTACTCAAATGGTACTCCTGAATAGAGTCCACATGAACAGAATTTGGTATGAGAATTGGCAATAAATTTTGTTGTGCTGGCTGTTGAGAAGGATGTGGAAGAACATGTTGTTGTTGATTTAAAACATTTTGCCCGTAAGCTCCAACTTCTTGAGACAAAGCAGCTTTCTGATTGTCTTGCTCCAACTGCAGGAGCCAAGGGATAGTAATCTGATGCGGATGTCGCAAGTCTTGATTTACAATAGGAATCTGCCCTTCGGGCCTAATTACTGGCCTATTGCTTTCGAAATTCTGCTCAACCATTTGGTTGCTGTTGCTAGAAGTTGTTGCTACAGGTAATGGTCCTTGTGACAATGAAGCTTCTGAATTAACATTGTAAAATTGGTTCTGAGAATTTTGTGGTGGTCTGATCGTCTCTTGTGGAGGATTGGGGGGAAGAGGTCGCGCTTGTTCAGGTTTTTGTGGTCGACTCAACGGATGATACTGTTGGGGGGGTCTGTTCTGAGATTGAGGCCAATAATGTGGAGGTTGTAAACCAATAGTATCAGGATGTTCTCTAATTTGATTATTTGCTGGAATTGGAGTTCGTGGTGCTTGAACTGCTGGGGGTCTACTATTACCAATTGTCTTACTAGAATCTACATTAGAACCGAATTGAAGTTGATCGATTTGTAGTGTTGCAACGGGACGTGATAGAATTGGCATGTTGTTATTCTGCAGTGGATGATGACCGTAAAAATTTGGAGGAGGTGGGCGATTGTTTCCATGTTGAATATTTGGCCCTTTAAAATGAGAATGTTCTTGATATGTCAATTTGGCTGGTTGGAGATTGTGCTGAGCAGCAATTATACTTCCTACCGTCATCGGAGAAATGGCAGATACGGTGTGAGTGTTGGAATATTCTCCGACTGGTCTTGGCTCCCGGATATTTTGTGGTGGGGGAATTAAAGGTTCAACAGGCCTTGATGGCGGCTGGCCATTATTATGAAACTGAGGTTTGTTGTTAAAAAGAACTGGTTGAAGAACTGTAGGGCGATTATTGGGATTTGGTGGGGGTGGATGAGGTTTTTGTCTTGTGTATTGAAACGGTTGCTGCGGTGGAGGTTTATTAGGAATACCGTAGTGTGGAGGTGGTATATGACTCATAAACTGTTTATGCTGATCAAAAACAGGCATTCCATACTGTTGAGGAACGAATAATATGGGAGGACGGTTCTGGTACAGAGGTGCTTGGATATTTTGTGAGGTTGTAAGAGTATGACTGGAGGAATTGTTATTTTCTACTGAATGTCCAGCTTCTGCATGAAATGAAGGGGCAGGTTGCAAAATTGTAGGTTTTCTTTCAGGCTCAAAAATATGTCCGGAGTAAATTGGAGGATGATTCCCTGGAGTCAGGTTATTTTCGTTATGAAATTGGCTTATGTCAAAAGGAAGTGCCATAGGTCGACGATTAGTCTCTCCTATTGCATTTATAACAAGAGTGCCAGTGGGTTCATCAGGAATTTGATTATAATGAACATTGTCTTGATTCGATGTTTGCTGCTGCTGCTGTAATTGCTGATTTTGTTGTCTATTTTGTTGTTCATTTTGTTGGTGATGATTTTGTTGCTGTTTTTGTTGTTGATTTTGTTGTTGCTGAATGTGTTGATTTTGTTGTTGCTGAATTTGTTGATTTTGTTGTTGCTGATTTTGTTGTTGGTTTTGTTGCTGACTTTGTTGCTGATTTTGTTGTTGATTTTGTTGCTGACTTTGTTGTTGATTCTGTTGTTGTTGGTTTTGTGTCCTGATGGCAGTCTGAGATTGTTGTTGCTGGAGATGCTCACCAGAAGGAAGATCTACTTCTGCTACCGGCGTCCATGGAAATTTCTCACATGCTAAACAAAGACTGTCGGGGACATGAAAATTATCTTGATTATTTTGATTATTTTCGTTTCCTCGATTGTGGGGTAAAGGCAAGTTGGGATTCACATTCATTGGTGGTCTGTTAACAATCCTTAGAAATTGTTGCTCTGCTTGAACAAGATCACGATCTCGTGATGAAATTGGTGGTGGTGGGGATGACGGAGAACTCGAGAATCTTCGAAAGAGTGATCGAGGAAAGAAGTAGCTTTGAGCTGGGTGCACTGTCATGCATAGCACGAGTAGTGTCATCAGTAGGGACAAATACCAAATTGTAATTCTTCCAAAGGGTTTATGATGACATCCTCTGTGCATCTTCTGTAATAGAGAAATTCAATTTAGTTTCATTCCTTGTAATTAATTTAGAAAGCCTACTTTTGTCAATCAGCCAGAAAGAGAAGAAATATTATTTCAATAAAAGCAATCTTGATAACTAACTAGAAGCCATAATATGCAAAAATCTTCTTCTGAGATTTTAAGACACTATTTTATGATTCAAAAATATACCTACTTCCATGTTAGATGCTTATTTTACATTTTCATCTTTCCGTGCATATGTCGATAAAAATTACATTTAACTAGATCCATCAAATTGGCTATAAATTGAGTTATAGCGCAACGCGTTAAATTTAATGTAAATACGAAAAACGAAAGATCACATTCTAGGAAATCAGAAGACCGAGAATAGAAAATGAGATGAAGCTCTGGTAAATTGCCAGAGGGTCCTATGAGCCAGTAAACATTAATGAATGCGTAAGCAGTGGATAATTCAATATTTTTCAACTTTAATATTATGCATACCAATTTCCTACCCATTACGTATGCTCATGCCGAATTCTAAGAATTCCATTAAATGCTACACAGGCTTTACTTACATCCTGAAAGCTAAAAAATATTGCCCATATCAAATTACGTATAAAAAATGAGAACATCGGCTAGTGCAAGGTAAAAGTGATAAAAATTTGCCTCATGCTTGACACAAATTGCCTCTTCTGCTGTTTAACCTAAGGAAGTAGGTAGAATATTATCAATACGTACTGTGACTGTAGTAGTATCAGAGAACCTAGCACATACTTACAATATATCTATAGGTATATAATAAATGGTAAAATAAAGGCTTTGAAATGAAATATTAAACGATTCGTCGTAGGCATAGTTTCCTTCAGACGAAGCAGACTTTCGCTCAGTAACATGAAACAATATGCAGTAATTAGCTCAAGCAATAAACACTAAATTATAAATATGTCTAATGCAAGCAAATCCACATGCACGTTTTCAAGATACATATATATTTAACCAAAATAAATTAAGGGTTACAGCGTCCATATAACAAAACAGAGAGGAAGAAACAGAGAATTTTAAATCATTCTTAACAATAATGTTATGCAAGTTAATCAAGTAGTTATACTATAATGGAAGACGTGTTTCTTTGTATGGAGTTAGTGTTTAGTAAAGTTTTACTGTTTTTTATTATCATAAGGCATAGTAATAGGTACGCAAACGGACATTACAATATTTCATTTTCATTCTCCCAACATCCATATACGAATTTTAAGCACCTGATTGCAAGTTTTTATTGTTTTATGTACAATAAATTGAAGTTAATTCAGAATAAGGCCACTTAATGAACGCCACCAACTTCATGGCTACTGTAATTGGTAATGGAAGCAAGAACCTTAACTATTTAATTGTCTTAGCTTTCCCACATTCTATGAAGTTATTAAATTGTCAGTCAAATACGCCAAGGAACATCTCAAACAAATAAATTGTATTTATCGCTAAATTTGTTTTATTAACTAGCGAAACAGTTGCAATTACCTAAGGGTTGCCAAACTAATATTCTTTACAGAAAAACTTTTAGTTGTAACTGGCAGTGCTCTACTTCCAATTATTATGGTCTTAAGACTTAAGGCAAAAATCTGGCAGGGTGACAGCCAGACGTAAATAATGTAATTGTACGTCTGGCTTTGGTAGGAATTGAAGAGTGCATTAGTAACCTACTGACAACTTCTGGCTAATGAAAAATTAATATAGCTTAAGATTTTAGATTATATGTAATAACTTTTCGGGACTCAGGTTGCTTTTCCTGTAACTGTTTTGACGAATGGCTAATCAGATCAATAACATAGAGATACATCGTTAAAAACATTACACACACAACTAATGCAACGTCATCTCTTGTAAGTCTTCATATGAAACTAGGCAAGCTGAGCCGTCATTGTAGTTTGCAGTAAGCCATTAAATTCACAATGGGTAGGTAATTAAGTGTGCGATTCTTCATTTTTTGCACAAATTAAATTAACGTGTTTTCCAATTCATTTGATTAGTTGTGTAACAAAAAAAAGAATTGTTGTAGCAAAAAGAGAAAGAGAAAAGAAAGTTTTTCACAATAACGTTAGCGATTGCATCAACAAAATATTATAGCAGTATAAGGCATAGAATACCGATGAGAAATGTTGGGCTATTTGTCTTGTCAATTATTGTCTTTATTGCTTTCTGAAGCAATTATCTGCATTCGTGGTTTATTAGAGTAAAAACTGCAACTAGGCATGGTGTGGACAAACAGTGAACACACACCACATATTTTCTGAGATATATTGACAAGCTTAATTATACACACGAGTGCAAAATTAAATTCTACTTAAAGGGACGTTAAATATTCTTGTGTTGGTGTCTCACCGTCGCATTGCAAAGGTTTTTTCAATGGTTTGAGTTGAATAAAAATTGCAGCTACAATACAAATAGGCGCAAAATGGGTAATTTTTGGACGTTGGGAAGGAGGTACGAATTATTTGTTAATGAGGGTGGGAACCTCATGACTAAATAGAAACGACAATCGTTTTATTTGCTTCTGTAAATTCCTTACAAGTTTTACACAAAAGATTTTGTTCACACAATGACAATACTAATGCATTTTTAAGTTATAAAATAACAATTTTGTAAATTTTGGTTGTAATAAAAATTGACACTACATTCAGATGATTAGCTTATAATATCTAAAACTTGTGCTTCGCGTAATTTCGATGTGTATTATTATTATTAGAATTAGCTGTAAACGGTCTCGACAGAACAGACTTGATATTTTCGTTTCGAAAGTTAAAAACGATTTATTGATAGGTAATTGCACTACGAGGTTCAGTTCTTTTGTAGGGTAGATGCTACAGATAATAGATATTTTCATTAAATGTTAATATCCTTAAAATTTATATTTAGCCTTCATAATGATATTCTCTATGATATAAAAATATTTTTGTTTATTCTTCCAATATGACTTTGATAAAAATAGAAAAGAAAAAAGTAGATTCCTATGCAGCAGTTGGGGATTTCAAAACCGATGTTTTTCTAACGAAGCATGTTCAATAATTTTCATATTCTTCCTAAAGATAATAGCAGGATAATAATAGAGGATTTAAGCGGACGTTTTGTTTAAAGATTTACTAGTGTGTTCCTCGTATCGTATTGACTTGTATTGCATTGTGTGTGATATGCCACAACAATGAAGCTTGTTATGGTTATGTGTAAATTGCACGTATATAATTATAAGTATTGATATTTTCTATTATATTTGAAAAAGTAGTGTATACAGCTTAACGATGCGCTATGTGAGTACATTTTAAAAATCCACAATTGCAATTCTGTTATTTCCTCGGATTCTACATGATCTGTTCATAAGACCTGTCACTGTCACACTCGTGTTTTCCTGACACACCAAGAAAGAATTGTGAAAAGCTAATACTATGATAGATAGTTACAATAGGCCGATTATTAAAAGGAAGACTCGCAGTCATCTCCTTTGTACTTATGTGGTATCATTATGTGGTATTACAGGCATAAGACTATAATGAAATACTTTGCAGTAGTGTAGCCATTACTTAGAATAGAAAGGTTCATGAATACAATATTGTTGTTATATCTGTGTCTGTGAGTAGTGTAGTAGGATTCTGTGCATGAACAATGAGCTATTTTATATGATGGCAATGACAATGACATATCCGACTCTAAGGTAAAGTCGCAAAAGTCGCATATCATAATTATCTATGTAGCAGTCGGAAAAGTAGGCTAAATTAATGACAAACGAAAAGTGTATGTTGCTATGTACATACAACACACTGCGTACCATTTATTTGCATTCATCTCAAGTCTCTCTTATACCACCATGTTATTTCTCCCAGTATAATCTGCCATTGTAATTATGTTACACTGACGACGCCTGCATCACTGCACTTCATCTCAAGAAACAGGTAGGTAGAGATTCATTCATACATTCATAAGGTAAAAACATAGTGAAGTACAAAGTACATGACCAATGACTAACATTACTCATTGTGTACACCTACCCATATTATTTCCTACATCCGTATATACCTGGCAGTAGTAGTACAGAAACCTACTGAAAGAATCGATTGTGATATTGTGATTGTGAGTCGCAGTGTTGTTAGTAGCGTGTAGTAATTTCTTCTCACAAGTCAAAATGTATATTTGACAGGACAGACAATAAATCAATACCGACAAATGCAAACCATGAAAAGCAATAGACTTTTTAGGCCATGACCGAATCATACAAATTGCGAGTTTGAACGAAAGTTATTGTCACCGGAACTAATGTCGTTGCATTGCATAATGTCAACCCGGACCTCTGTGCCATGATCCCGATTCACTAGACCAGACGTAAATAAATTAGCGTTATTAGTAAGTAGGTACTGTTATATTTTCTAATATTTGTTGCTGTTGTCAACCCCAGCTGTAACTGACTCGTAGTTTTTTCATTCGAACTTGTAATTGACTCTGACACATCATTGTTCAGTAATTAGAACGTTTCGCTTTATCTCTCGTCTTCTCTTGCCAGTAACGCAAGAGACAATTATTTACATTGTTTTCCATTTTAATTTGCATAGTCAACATACCCAAGTACCGGAATCGCCATGGGATGACTCTGAGGAGGATAAACGATGAGTTGGGTGGGGAATTTCGCGAAGATAAATCTCACTTCACGATGTGAAACTATTAGTATTTGTGTGTTTTCAATAAATAATAATTAAAGGAGCATCTTTTGTACAGAGATTTATACTACAGTGGAGTATGCCGAGGGAAGCATGCAAGGTATGCATAAACATTGAGTATAGAAGTGTGACACATTTTATTGTTGGGTGTAAATAGCCTTTGTTACTTCGCACGCAGTAAATAATTCAGTAAAACAACTTTTGCTTTTAGCATGTCTTGCAAAGTGACAATGCGCATGCAAACAGTTTGACAAGTAGGTACTTTACATACCTATTTAAAACCTTTGTGTGTTATTGAGCGGCATAACTAAATAAGGAACACATGTAGAATGTGAAATACAAATAAACAAGTAGTAATAATGATAACACACACACACCGTAATAGAATAGTCATCAAGATGAATAATATCTTTCTTTGAAATTGCCTTTGTTGAATATATACATTTATCTGGCAGAGTTTTCCTCACAGGCAGTCTCGTTTATTAGGTACAAAGTATTGTTAGCACGACCATTAGCAGAAGACTACAACCACCACCGCTGCCACCACCACATACTGCACATTGCATTGCAGTATGCACTGTGTGCTCTGATATTGATCAGACAACGATGATCGTGACTGTGACCATGAGACTCCTGCGACATGCTGAATACACAGTCTCATAAAGTCTCAACTCCCAAACTCCAACAAGAATAAGACTGCGATTTATGCATTAATCTCTCTAAACCTTTAATCCCACCACTATTAATATTAACATGTGTGTCTCTGTATCATATGCACGATTTATAATAGCATTTCTACTCAAGAGCTGTTTTAACTGTAAACTTTGCTTATAAGAGCAACAAGATCAATTTGACAACTTATATTTGTTATCATAAACTGTTTTGAAAGCTGCTGCGTTTACTTAGTACATATTTATTAATCGTTGGAATTATGTATAAAATATTTATTGCTCATTGACGGGGAGACACTTTAGAATTGTATTCCATTGTTTGACGTGCCTCTCTCTTGTAATGAAATTAAACGCTGTGGTTTTCATACTTTTGCACAAACGATCTAAAGTGACAGTTCGTACAAAATGTAAATTCTCAAAAAGAGGTATATAAATGTACTTATTATATTTTAAGTACATGTACTGAATTACGGAAGATGAGCAACTAGAATGAAAATGTAAAACTATAATTATATCTGCCTTGGTTATAAATTTCCTTATTTGCTCGTAGTAGTTATATTTGTATCTCAAAGCATACTAATAGTACACTTCTTTTGGTATTAGAAGCCCACACTGTTTCCGACATTAGTGAAATTTCTACGCTGTTATTAAAATTGAAAGAAGATGCAATTTATTATAATTTTCTATAATTGCAGGCATTGTGGGTTACGTTGCCGTAGCTGCAGCAGCAGTAACTTTCCATATTCAAATCAGATCTGTGTGTTTGCCTAAAGAATGATGATGGTTTTAATACATACAAAAATCGTAAAAAATACGCTTGCTTTCTATGACATTTTCCTTAATATTTCCTAGAATTTATTATAAGTAAGAGGCACTTGTACAGTAAACATAGTCGTTAGTGTTGGTTACACATCTTCTGGATTAGTTGAGAAATATATATTCGAAATATGAAACGGTAATCTAAACTTTAGAGCACGTAACGACAATAGGGCAAAGAACCTACTTATGCTCATGAATCTCCTGACCGCCAGCAAATACCGTGTCCTAGATACTTGAGTGATGATGTGGTTAGTGTGCATCTAAAAATAAATAACGTACTTGTAAATAGGTACGTATAGTATGTTATGTATGTTAGTTACGTATGTGTGTGTGTATGTGTGTGTGAACCGAATATAAATCTCTTTTGTATATGCAAGTCACATTGTGTTCTCAGTGCAAATACGATAACGCATATAGCTACGCATTGCTTTCAGAATTCGAAAGGTAAATAGTGGCTTATGCTTCGTATCATGTATTGAACTCACAACAATAATAGCCAACTCTCAGTAACACATCTTCAACTACACATCCACTGTATAGACATATAAAAGAACATTGTTAAAGATGAAATAAGCGACGATGATCAATGTAACTGCTTCTATATCTACCTCAGTGTAGTCCACACTAATCTGCATGTAATACACCATTATTCTCCAGTAGGTAATTGTGTTCGAGTAATTTTTCTATGCTGCCCATACAATCAATGTACACAATGGAAGTGGAGTGTATAATGCACCTAGACCTAATGTCTGAAGAAACGCAGAACAGTACGGTGCCCTCAAGATCTATACATAATTTAAACTGTAGAAAGTATAAAGAGATGCGATACGCGGTCAAGTCGACAACAACAACAATCATGCCATCGTCTAACTTCACTTTGCCCACATCATGAAGATGAGACGAGCTGTATGATCATCATGATCATGACTATTATTATTATTATTCAGACGAGGCCTAAGGTAAAAGGTCCTGGTCTCATCCTCATCCTACTGGGAATAATACTCACAGTGTATATTCTATACCTATATAAGTACATGAGTTTATGCACTGGCACCTTATCAGTCATCATCAGCCATTGCGTACCTAATACTGCAATATTAACATTTTATATTTACCCATGTACTAATATTATTACACTGTATTTGTGAAATGCACCATTATTATTATTAAACTTCATATTATAATATGCAGTATACATTCGTTTATCTGTGCTTAGTTAGGATTTATAAGTTAACCTTAGAGAAATAGCTGAATGTGAGATTGGATTGGAGAAGAATATAAAGTGAGACTATATCAATGGTGAGATAGTATAAAAATAGTTAAAGGTCTATTAGGATTTGATTGCAAAAAATAGGATAAGAATCGTGTGAATGTATGTGTGTGCACAGCGAGACCATTGTCTTTGAATTATCTGATTATATTTATAATTAAAATGTACTACCTAATTGCATTTAATGTCTGATTGTTTATAACCATTCTCAATAATTGCATAGGAAGATCCCAGTTTAAACAATAATGCGGCCAAAGATCATGTCTGGTTCTGTAAAGCTTAAAATTCGTGTATGGAATAAAATGTAAAACGCACATTACATTATATTACTATAGCTCAGATTTTTGAATGCATTAATGCCTAGTTAACAAGAAGATAGAAGATACGAAAGTATTTCTTTGGAAAAGTAAACTGCTTTAAAATTTGTTTTCCTCATGCCACGACGTTATACGACTTGTGAGGGTTCGTCGCTCGTTCTTGTTTCTTTCAGTGAATACCACGATAATAAATCTCTCAGTGGTATTACTGAAATGTTATATATCTGTGTCAAATGATGTGGCAAAGTGTTTATTGAGGAGTGGATTAATGTGGTTCTGATTGTCAGTTGTAAATGCATAGCAGATGCTAATGCAACTCAAAACTTATTCCTCACTTGAAATATGTTGTGTGAGCTGCGTTAGATAATAACATTAGTATTCATGTTGGATTTTAGCGGTAATAATATGCAAATAAATTAATGTCTTTAAAGTTAAGTAGCTTATGGTACGTGGTTGCAGACGGACAAAGGTTTCATATTTAGTAGTCCGAAGAATGCACAGTGTAAATCAATTTTTCTGCCAGACAATTTGTTATAAGTACAAGGAAATATGGAAAAAACTATTTTATCTTGAGCATACTTTATCGTTGAAGTATGTAAGCGCTTGTGTGTACTACTAGAAGAAACGTTTACAAACACATTGCCGTGCGCTGAAGGAATTGAGCAAGGAAAGTAGGTGCATTTTATACAAATGCTTAAGTCTGTAGGTCTGTAGGTATGTTTGACGACAATGGATTTCCCATTGTGTATTACCAAAACTCATTGACTCACAAATATTTGTCCACGTCATCCTTTTACGTTTTTCTATGAGTATGTAAGCTCAAATATTCATTCATAAACTTGCAATCTCATTGGTATTCAGTGCTGTACAAATATGTAACTCTGGAATTCAGCGATTCAACCAGTTAGACATAAAGAGAAGAAAAGAAATGCTAAAAATAGTTTTTAATAACCGTACAAACATGAAGTTTGCTTTGCTTCAAACAGAAAGGTTGCCAAGGTGTCTCAGGACAAAGACAAAAGACCATGCAATACCAAAGTTGTTTTGGAAAGAAGAAATGCACACAATTCTTCAGAGTTGTCGGCTTTCTGTCTGCAGCAAAAACTTAAGTAAAAAGAAACAAGTTTTTGTATATGTCAGTAGTGCACAGTGTAGTGCATACAAGTTAATTACATACCTTCCGGCATGATAATATTTCAAATATGTGCAACAATTATGGTACAATTATTAATGTTGCCAAAAGGTGCATATAAAATGCAGTTGTGTGTAGCAAGTAGTATTTTCCTTACATTATGTTTAATTTACTTGTAAAATTTCTTGACTACATTCCTCCTTAAGCTACATCTACATGTTCATCTATTTCACATGTTCATATCCTGCATGAGACTGAGAACGGAATACTAGTTACAGTTTAACGGGTAACTGGAATAAAGAAAGTGCCGAGCTATGCTTTACGTTTTGTTGATGGCTATCTACTATCTACATATATAAATATTTACATAATTTATAATTGCTAAAAGATGCTTGGTTGTTGATGGAAGCACATTTACAGGGGTGTAGTAGGAATTTGGTTACAGGAATTAAGAAGTTTGCTCAATAATGCTATAATAATGCGTTACACATTTATTCATAGCTTATTTACTCCCTCATACATATGAATACCTACTTCTCAAAGTATCTTCCAATTCCTATTGCTTCACTACAGACCATTATTTATTAACAAATTCCAGTTTCCATTTTCTTTTGTCAGTTTACTATTTTATAATTATCCATTAAATAGTTTAAATTGTGAAATGAATTTTAATTACTAAAAACTCATCTTTCACCAGGACTTCTGAGTTTATCTATGTCTGAATCAAGAGCATGCTTCTAAATTATATATGACCTACCTAATTTACTGCAACTTTGCATTATCATCTGGTAGTAAGTTCATAATAATAGTACATGAGTCTTAACCACTCATATAAGTAACATTATACACACCGAGCAAGTTTTGCTACAATAAAATTCGTTTCCAGTAAATTAAATATGTAGCTAATGGCATGTCATGTATCCAGTTAAATGCAGCAAATTCACATCTTTCTTATATGCCCCACTTTTGGACATGTTACCTACAAAAGAAGTTTTGTATCCCCACATAAGGATCCTGCAAGACTCGATAGAACGAAAATTCTTCGACACTGTAAGTGGATGAAAACCGCACGAATAAGATAAACATTTATATTCTCAGAATTCCCTAAAAAGCCTAATCCTCCCCTATCAATAATGATAACATGTATTCACTATTCAAATATATATAAGCTGGCGTTTTTTATGTTTTGTGCGATAAAAAGACAAAGAGAACGTTATATAACATAAAAAACCGAAATCTTGAGTGGTTGTAGTAATAGGAGCGACTAGATAGCACATGTACTGTAGTCGCAGCTGCGTATCCCTATGACGAATATCCAAAACAGACGAGAAGAAAACAAAAGTTGGTAAACAAATTATAAAACAAGTTTGTTACAGCATCATGAGTAGACAGAGGAACAATTGCCGCAAGTAAAAGTTGTAGAACGTGGTTCTTTCCTTTAACTATCATCATTTCATCATCAATAAAACTCGTCTCGACTTTCATGGGGAGAAATAGTACACAGGAGTTACGAACAGACGAAAGCCGAAACTTCAACCATAGTTATGTAATCCAAAATACCAAAAAACATAGAGATAAACACTGGAAACAATGAAGCCTGTAATTGTGCAACACCATCATTTTAATTCACGACAAGACAAACATTTAACAAACTTTCAGGCTTTTCAGGTATGCTGTGTCAAGTGTTAGCGTCAACTCTTGTCTCACGTACAGCTCAACAACCCTTTGTAAGAAAATGGGGAAGAGAACATAAATTAGTACAGTAGTGACACGGTTTGTTCTTTTTGAAGAAAAGACTGAAATAAATGTTTGAAAATGAGTGCAGTAGTGGACAATTGTATTTGCAATACAATTGGGTTAAAATATGCAATTTGGTTGAAGTAAATGCATTGCAGTAGAAATGTAAATAAAATATTATCTATTTATATTCATGAAGTGTATAAACTGTGACTGTGCCAGTCAAGTTACACACCAATGCGTTGCTTTATTACTACGTGGACCAAACGACTAGTCCTAATTATTCCTCGTCTACATTTTCGGTTTTTGATATTCCGAAATGCAGAATCCGTGACAAAATTCAGACGCTTGACAAACTTGCTGGTCTTTATGGAGGTTTTTATGCTGAATTGTTCGTGTTGAGGAATATAGGATGAAGTAAAAAATAAATGATCGAGTGAGTTAAATTTTGCGACGATTTTTATTCCTTTTAACCATTGTTGGCAAACGACAGACATCAATGCAAACTTTGTTCGTTATTCATAAGAACTTTTTTCGAATGCAAAATAAAAAATAAATACAATACTTGATATTTCATATTTAGTGGTATACGGCAGACGACTAGCCGGAATTATTGTTGTAGCTAAAAAAGTTGTGTGAACTACTTCATAGATCACAATGCAATCCCAGTAAAACTTTTTTCTGTGATACAATGAACAGAATAGTTGGAATTTTTAGGATTTCTTTGTTACTCTAAATAGAGTGAATGAATTTTCAGGTAAAAAATGATGCCTAATAATTCATTACAATATAATATAAGGACATAATAGTAGTAGTAGTAGTAGTAGTAGCAGTACAATAGTAGATTTAGGTATATAAGTACATAATATTGTTATAGAGTATATAGAGATAAAAAGAACTCCTCTTACGTAAAGTTAAGTTTTCACAAAAGAGAAAAACTACAATGGAAATCAAATTGCCTTTCAAACTACTGTCCACTTTATTAATGTAATAAATTGTGTAAAGTAAATAACACATTCCCAATCAACCTGACACTTATTGGATGCAATTAATTTTTTATGATTGGTCGCACTTAAGACTTAATACGTACAGTGACAGTAAACATACTTTTACAAAAGTATATCAAAATGTAGTTGTCTGTATTTGATACCTATTAATATCTGTATATAATGTAAAAATGTATTTATAGTACCTATAAATTATTAATGCATCTATTTAAAAATTTCCTTTACAGTACTGACACTAATTATTATTAAGTATCGTAAGATACTTCATGCAGATAGGCTGGGCGTCCGTCTGTCTGTCTGTATGCACGAAACCTCAAAAACGATTTGGTGTTTTGGCACCCGGTCAACTTTTTCATGACATTTGACTTTACAGACTAACTGCTGGGTCAATACAGCCTGCACATTACACTGCGTTTTAAATGCACTACGTCAATTATATTTATGTTGGAAAGAAAAGGCTGCCAATTTTTTAATTTGGAAACAGACAGTGCTTGAATATTTTGAAAAAAAGATAATTCGTGTTTCTAAGTATTATTTACTCAGATTAATTAAGCTGCTACTAACACAGTGTTAGAGGTGATGTGATATCGCAGTTAATATTATCGTGTTCCACAACACCTTTACGATACTTCATTCCACCGTTGCAAATGGTTTATTTATGCTCAAAGACATGGAAAGTTCTTCTGTAGAAGAAATTAACTATTGCCTATACAAGAGACATTCCAGATTCGAAATCTATACAATTTGTGTTGGGTTGATAATTGTCATACTGCAATAACTTTCTCAATGTCTCATACTGAGATGTTATATGTTCATTGGTCTTAAATTGTGTTTATGGTGTTGAATAAAACATGAGCTACACCTACGAGAGCCCTATACTCGAATGTAATTGTTTAGTTCACAGTTTTAGTCAGATTGCATTGTGCAGACTATGACAACAAGAGTTTGCAGTGTGCAGCAGCTTAATAACAGTAATCTCTTTCCCCGCATCATACGACACAACTATGAAATCAGAAAACAAGACATTGCTAATAAGTAGGGTTCAACCGTGCTCAATGTACTCTTTAAAGAAACGATACAGTCGATTGAGTCGATAGTCATTGGTAAACACGACATGTGCTTCTGTCTATATCGTCTAAAGACAATTGCATTGCAATTTGGTGCAATGTGCGTGGCAAATAGGGATGAATGAAAGTCTTTGTATCGTGTTTCCATAAGTAGATACATAAATAATGAAACATACACACTACCTAGATTAACTTACGGTTAGTGGGTGCACGAAACGCCATATATACTGCATATACCCTATATCATACTTCAACCTTACTTTTGACACTGAGACTACAGATATAGTGAAATATTATTATTATTGAATACATCAGATTACATCCTTAATTATACGTATAATATAATATTTGTAAAGAAGCCTTCCTCACACACGTTATATCCAAGTAACAATAGTTGTGTGTTAAGCTATCTGAGCTGCTGTGTAACAAATTTCTGTAGCAGCATTAACAATGCCAGGAAATGTCTATGTAATTGGAAAATTGGGGACAATGGTCCATTCTCTAGAGTGCCTATTCCTATGGACAGATATTCACTAGTTTTAGATGACTGTGCCCATGCAGTACTTGCAAAAGTATAAGTACCTATATATGTAAGAAGGATGATAAAGACTTAGCGACATCATCGACAAGACGTGCGGGGTATCGTGCTAAATACTTATTGTATGCGTAGCCCATGCCACACCAAACCACACTACTGTCTTTTCAATACATGTAATACGTAGACAAAAAAATTCACACGAGACACTACCGCACTGCAATGGGATGGGACCATAATCATTATACGATTACAGGTGATGAGTACAGTGATTGATGTTTGTAGACATTTGGCACAGCTCATGACACTACCCATGAAACAGATAGGACACATCTCATCATCATCACCATAATGGATATGGATTTTTGCATTATCGTGTTTCTATGTTCGTAATCGTCTTTATGTTTTCTCAGACTGCGAACCGCAAAAACGAACAGCTAGAAATCGCACCTACGGTTTTTGAGGCTCTCACTAATGCTATTATTATTACCATGTATAGGTAGTTGCCAACTGAAGTTATACAACGTCTGTATTAAAATGACCATTTTGAAAGCAAATATTGACGCAAGAATATTGAGGAAAAAATTGAGACAAAAATTAACATACTTCTTTAGATAATTTTAAGACGGATTGCTAAAATTTTTGATTAAATGGCTTTATGCCGGCATTGAATTTAGTTCTCTTTCTAAAATCTACGGAACGTTTGAAATGCCGAACAAGCTATATGCTAAGAGAATAAATTGCCACTAAAAAATAAGTGCAACTTAATGGTAGAAGGAACAGAGGATAATAATGGGTTGTACAGCACATACCTACGTGTCAAAATTAAATGTAAAGAATTGAGATTGCTACTGAAATGAAAGTATCCACAAGAGAATAATCCTACTGGCAGGGTATGTGAATATTATTTACACAAGACGAATACTACATGAATAAATATGTATTGATAAACTACTACTGTACGAAACTAATTAAATTAGTTACGGTACATGCTGCGACACTGTATAATGAAATTGAACAAATAGTTATAATTGCATTTCGTTTATTGCAATATTTACTTTAACTATGACTGTACGTAGTACACAGAATTGCAGTTACCAAAAGTGAAAATATAAATTTTTCCTACTGCAATTGGCAATTATGTGTACCTATATTGTAAATATTGATAGTGATGGTGGTATCATGGCACCTAAAAATGCAACTGCATTCATATTATTGTTAGGTATTTATTCAAGGATTCATAATCATAGAACAAAGTGACTATACCTATGCAAAAAAATTCAAATGTAGTAGTCTGTACAGTAATACTGTATAATTCATTTGACTTTTTGTTCGTATATTAGTTCAAGGAATTACAATATTTATTTACGAACAAATAGAAACGTAAAAGTGCAACTGGTGAACGTGAAGCGTATGAAAGTAGATTTCATTCTAGTTAAGAAAGAAGCACAATTGTCTAAAAATGAAATAAATTTCTGTTTGCATTCCGCCGTGATCAAAAGATTGTTCGATTTGGTATTTGTTTATTTAGTTATAGATTGCAGTTTTCTCTGCACTTTGCTGCACAAGTGTGTAGACAGATGTAGGTGGACTCTATTTGTATAAATTATGTCTGACATCCAAATGCTAAAGGAATATTATGCTCCACTTAAGAAAACCGTCGCACGGAAAGTAAAGTCTCATTCCGTCTAGACTCAATGGACTTATTATTCAGTAGCTAAATGCCCGTGACGAGAATAAGGGAGTGTTAAATGGTGATAAATGCTCTAAGTGTACTTGCCCTTATTTATAAGAATTGCTTATCGCATGCAATGGTGCTTTACCAATGTGATAGATCGTTTTGTGTAAATACGTATTTTACACGTGCATCTTTTCCCTTAACATACACCTGCATTAATATTTATAGTAGACACTTCATCGTAATGATATGTACGTAACCTACTGCTATTGCTCTCTGAATACATACCCCAACACCTACCACATCATCTTCCACTTTAATCATACTCCTGTATTGTATTTATGAATATTCTCATCTCGCTCTCATCCCAACGAATATCAAAAAGCGAACACTACTACTGCGTGTAAGATTTCATATCAATATAATTTATTTCGGCCAGCCTAAGTTACTAATAAAGCAAGAAATAAGCTTTTCATTGTTTGCATGCAGATTGCATCTTAGGAAGTTTAGCGAGCAAGTTCATAAATGCCTCTGGTGTGTGTAGACTGTGTATTAGGTTGAGAGGTTAGCTGCGTTTATTGTTATTAGAGTAGAGCAAATCAAGTAAAACGAAATAGTAGGTGAAGAAAGTTGAAAGTATATTCAAAGGTGCTTTCACAAACCGTTGTTACTATCCAATCCATAGCGCGTTCAGTGAGGAATCCAACAAATTAAATGAGTCCTATTTAATAGTCGTGACTCGACCTAATTGACGAATAAGTTTGTTCTATTAAATTCGATCTCGAAACAAATCAATTTCTTCAAACTGCCACATGAATGAAGAATGTGAGTACACTTTTTGCTTGATTGCAAGTGGAAAAGTTCCAGTAATTACTACAAAGTACAGGGAGGTCGAGATTTAATTACATCTGAAGTGTAGCAAATGCACGAGTAATTAATTTCGGAATTAGAGTTGATTTACGACACATGAAATAAAAAGGTTGGAGGTTCGTGGTGGAATAATTGCAAAAGTATCACAGAATGTTCCCAGATGAGATTTAAACGTCATTTATTCGGTTTTTGTGTCTGAAAAGCGGAGGTTGATGTATTACTCAGTGGTTGAAAGGTTTAGAGGGAACTGTGTCTGTTTTGTGGCGTTATTCACACAGGGAAGTTGATTGTCAGAAAGATACACACTGTGGGTGACTACACTAAACTGATAAGACTCCGAGGCAACAATGAAATATCGTCGGATGAAGAAACGATCGGGAGGAGACTGCGAGTCCGGCAAGAGTCTGGGTGGGCGGTGGTGAAGTCTGTATAGAAATGTTGTGCATGGACCAGGCCAAGAGATTCACTAAGGGCCTGGCCTGGTCTCCGATGACTGATTGGTTATAAATGAATGGGCACTGGAACGTGAGCACAAATTTTCACGGATAGAGCCAAATGTGAATGATGATGAGGTTTTTTGACGCTGTGCGTAGAGGTCAACATGAACAAACTGTACAGAAACTGATTGATAAAGCTGAATGTCGGCAGCCACAATGTTAATGCCAATGCTTTACCTTTCTCCCTGGCATTATATACACTGACCTAATTTTGGCTGCCTACAGAAGAGACCAACATTATTACTACAGTCAAATAAGAATACCTTCTACATATGCATCAACAAATACGAGAGAACGTATCACCAAACAGGCGATTCACCAACATTCAGCATTCAAGTCAAGTAATAGTTTTTTAGGTAAGCATAACAAAGCCAAGGATTAGACAAGCCAGATTCATCTTCTTCTTCCTTCCATACAAGAATATAAGAAGATACACACCACAAGTAGGTAGCAGCTAGCGTGTACAAGAACCTTTTATAGTTAGAAGAGCAATAGCAAAGCAAACGAAGAATATAACGACTATTCATGTTCTCAGCGTCCCATCATCATTGCACCAACAACGGATAAAGTGTAGAATTTCCCTAAGCCCAAGAGCACTGGCAACTGCAGCAGCAGCACCTGACTTTTCTTGTGTGTGTGTTGTCTGAATGTGTCTGAGGATACTTGGACGTGTAATGCATTATTGTAGTCTCAACTCTCAAAGTCTCAACCAGTCTCCCAGTCTCATCTTCACGTAATTCAATATTTTAGGCAGCAGTGCAATGCAGTAGGAGTAAATGGAAGAGTGGCCGTGGTGGTGCAAGTAGTTTACATAGATATATTTTTATATATTATCCCTACACTTGTTCAATGCTGTTCCTGTGCACTCTGTGAACACTATACCTCCTTTTTTCACATACCTCACGTAAATTACTTTTATATACTTTCCACTTTGTATTTTCTGTGTATTGCCATTGCCATTATCCTAGTCGTCACATTTACTTCCACCACTGCGTCTACAACCAACACCAAACTAAAAAGCTACCAAGCAAACCAACCATGCCTTTTATTTACATACTATACAACAGATACACAAATGCGTGCTATGACTATATAAAATTACAATAAGTATAACTGATATACTGCTTTCGTTCACTATACAAATGAATGTTTAAGTATGTAATATGCTTCTTTCAAACTAATTCTTTTCGTGTTTTCATACACTACACGAGTGAGCACAATTGTCAATTGAACTGTGCCACACAAATGTAGTAGGATGCCGGTTAGGTCCTCTTCCTAGTTTTCCTGTCGTAGAGATAAATAAGAAAAGATGACAACTTTAATAAACCATTGGCAAATCCAAGTAGAAAGTATCGTAAGGGTGCATCTATGATTTGGTTATAAGCGACTCCAAACATATGAAGGGCGAAGGGTGATCGAGAACACAAGCCCCCTAAATACGCCCTTAGTTCAATTTTAGAAGCTGACCCAATCTTAGAACTCAACTTCACACAAAGTCCCAAAAATTATTTGTAACAAGTTTGACGAATTAGAGATAGCTCAATCGTTCTTGAGTTATCGTAGAGGGACAGACGGAGGGACGGATACGCCGACTTTTCCCATATAACCATCTACGTAGCTTAAGAATGGATTTACTCACTAAAGCATACACTGAGGACGTCATAAATTCATATTATAAACTCTAGGGATAAGTATGTAGAACTTTATTGCCAAAGTGTTGTTAAGTCTCCTCATTTCAGTCTCTGATTCGTGTTAAACCAAACAGTAACAATAAGTGTTATAATAATGTGTACGTCAGTGTAATATAGGGACATACTCTTTTATGTGCAAGCATTTTTTTGCTGTTACTAAAAATGTGCTTAGTAGTAGTAGTTCCTTCGATGGTTGATTTCTCGCCTAAATTTTCTTTACTATATAAGTCTCTATTAATTAGCGTGTGCATTTCCTAAAAGGCACATATCATACCGCGATCAATAAACAGTAAATCAGTATCCAAAATTGAACTAGGGTAAAAAATGCAGATATATTGCGGCAATAATTAAGTTCAATGATTACAACAAGCACCTGGAGACATAAAGCAAAGTTATATTATGCTTAAACATCTTCAATTCTCGGTACACTTGAATGTTCTAAATTATAAGCTGTAAAATGTGTACACAACCGGAAAATGCTTTAGAAGTATTTGTCGGGTGATTTATTACAATGCAGTAAAGTTCTCTCTATATTTAAATCTGATGTTTGAGCAAACGTTTTTTAAGTTGAATGAAACCATATGAAGTACTTACATGACTTCATACATTTATGAAATTATAATGCTAATGCAACTTTCCGTGGGAAGAAATGTCTACAGTAATTCTAGAGCATCTGCACAAATCTATATACACAGAATTAGAACCAGGGGTGCATCTTAAAGTAAGTAAAGTTAATATGGGTAGGTAGGCACTTAAAATTCTACATCCCTACACACACACAAGTGAAATGAATAAATTATATAAAAACAAAAGGCACTTATGTATCTAGGATTATTAGAACCCTTGAACTGCCTTATACTACTTCATTAGTTTTATTATTATTGTCTCAAACAACTGCAGCAATCATTCTAATGACTATTTACTAGGATAACATAAAACCTAAAAAAATTAAGCAAATAAAATTATTTTTTGTATTAACCTACCGTTGAGAATGCTTAAACATTAAAAGTGAATGAAGAGGAAAGGTTTGCATAAGAATGAAAGTGTTAATTTATTAATTTTATGCTGTCCTTATTGCAACAAGTGTGAATTTGAATTTTGTTGTGTTTCTACTCACACCGTGCTCATGAACATGTTTTCCACTAAATTACTCATTCATAACTTGGTCTGCCGTCTTACCTGACGTATGGGGTTCTGTTTACCATTGTTTTTATAAGTCAGTAGAAAGGCAAAGGAGATTAACCGTGGCGTAGGGATAATAAATTCTCCATAATGCCTTTCCTTAGTGTTAAGAAAGAAACCATCATATACTTTATTTACCATTCCAACTTTCGGCACAGTTGCGATCGAAAGAAAATCGAAAGCTCCATGTTTCGTCTCAATTTTCCCTGCATCAATATCAATACAGAACGGCTGAATATTGTTAGACTGTCTGGCTACATGCACACCTACTGAGTCCGTTAAGGAGCAATAAAATTAATTAAAATAATGCAGCTTCATATTTAACAACCTTAACACAAAGCAATAAAATTATACACTTTTGTATCATCCCTGTGAAGTATAGTGTGTATTATATTGCACACTTCACTATGAAGTCGTAAACATTATATTACAATGTATCATCCAGAATCGCAATTAGTTTGACTTGTAATGGTGTTATAAGTGGAAAGCATTGATCATAAGAATTATATAAATACAACGGCGGCACACCCATGGATTCTTGGAACAAAAACACTGCAATAATAGCAAGCTGTATGCAACTACCAGGCTATAATTCTTAAGGATTTAGAAAGAAGAATACCTACTCTCCTATCCACGTTTCGATGAACACAATTGCATTGTAATAAACACTTTCGGTAATAACACTAATACCTGCTTCAGTAAAAATGTTGATTTCTGTACTGGCTCTTTTATTTCTTAAACGTCGTATAAGAAATAATCTAGCTCCATATACTTATAAATAATAATGTTAAAGAAATGACACAAAAATGGTAAAACAATTTGGGGAAAAAAATAAATGAGCGACTTCCTTTAACGCCCCCAGTATGTCTTCACAAATGGCGCATCCTATTTTCAGTCTAAATCTCCTAAGACGTACAAGGATGAATGAGAGACCGATTTGAAGATGAACAGTCTTCTCACTTTAATCCTGCCTATTCTTTTTGTAAGCTCTTGGACCCTTACACTTTTCTATACGTACATAATGGGCTGCATAATGGGTACTTATTGTAAAGACAAATTACTGCAATAAGGGTATTGCCCTTAACTCCTTGCTTTAGTGCACATTAGTATATATTTTTCCGAACGGAAATGGATATAGATTGTTAAATCGTCACTAAACGACTTAAAAAGATCTACAATAGGGTTAAGGTTAGGAATGTTTCAACCTATCTTTAGTTACCTGCTAAAGAAAAATTTTCTTTCTCGTCGTTAAATGATTTTTTCTGTTTACTTAAATCTCTTTCAGTGAAGTGCGTAGTAGTCGGTCGTGTAGAAAATGAAGTTCAATTTTCTTGTAGTTACATTTCTTAGTGAGTTGATGCTTCACTGGTAGTACTGGAGTATCGATTTTCAACATCAAAGCGTTATGATAGGATTGCGATGCTACATAATTCCTTCTATCTCTGCTTGTTTATTAGGAGTATTCGCTCCTACTAGTAGAACTAAAGTATAATACCAATTTTACAAATTAGATGAAGTACAGAATAAGAAAGCTAATATTTTATGCAGGTTCATCCCTCTTGACGTTAGCAACACATTCATTACATACAATCTCAGATAATGCAAATGTTTCCCGAGTAAGATTTTTTTCCTGAAATGATATAAGCTTATGGTCTTGACTGAACAATAGTCTCTGTTGTAACACCCATAGACATTTACTTGCACAACTTGTATTCCGGTCTAGACCCAGATTGGAAAATAAAATCAAAGAATGCACGCGTCCAACACAAAACACTTCTACTTCTAAGAATGAGATGAGAATAAGAAACGGACAATTCAGAAAACTACAAAGAACCGTGGTTGGTTGCTTCTTTTGGGTGTTGTTATGATGTGATCGACTTCCCCTGCTTTTACGTGCCTTTAGCATTGCGTTTTCTTTTTCTATATTAGGTACGTATTCATTACGTACATCTTATATTATATTTTATAATATAGCCACAAAAACACCGGAGAATTAAATTTAAATATTGCATATGTAATCTTACGTCAGTTATAATATACCTTATACCTGTAGGTCTTGTAAGATTTAATATACGCATTTCTATACTTCCCAAAAACCAAAGGGTTGTTCTTGTTACTGTTTATTTACAAAGTATTTTGTTACAAAAACTTGTGGTTACTGGTTGGTGGTAAAGTAATGAGTTGGTTCATATGAGTGATTTCAAAAATAATATGATGCAAAGAAAAGAGCATTCAGCATTTGTTTATAGGCACTCAGAAATATAAACATTGTGAATGATGTAAAAAGTATCATGAGTTGCACGCATTGTCAATTAATTATTGCATATATATTGTAACGAATAAGGAAACTGATACGATCTTCATTATATAAAACTTATGATTGTTGCTGATATAATAATAAATATAAGATATTAAGATTGTTGAGTGGAAACGCTTATTGTTTTATTGATGATTTATATCATCTGCTTATTTTGGCTTATTCATGCCGGGCATTGTACCTCCCTGAGAGAATAGGTACTAATACAGGATTGTAATTTCCTTTCATGCATTATTCTTTATTAGGTAGAATTTAAGGTACCCCAGCAATTTTGCACAGTGGATGACATGAAAAAAAGGAAAATAGATAAATCTTCAACGAATAGATTAGATGTTACTTACTCTTAGTTGGTGAGAAGCTTATTCGCCCAAACCACAACCAGCAACTTTAATATTACCTACATGTATAGGAAAACTGCATTTTCCTTATGTTGTTCGTGGAAACTTAGAACATTTATTATACAATTAAGTACAAGTCTGAAAGGCTATAACACAATAAAATCTAGACTGACGTGAACTTTGACTTGTTTGTCCGACGGGCTAAAAAAACTTAACTCAAAGTCACATATACAGATACCTACCTGCTCATCTAATCTACTTACAAGTTACAGGCAATGGCGTATTTATAATTTGATTTCGGTGGGCACAGATTTGACTTGATTATCGACTTTGTGCACGTCATGTCAAAAACAGACTTTGTTACTGAAGACTACCTCTTCTTACGCACGATATCTCAAGAACTATACAAATACAAGAGATCGGGTGTACAACAGATATCAGCGGACAGCATGACAAACAAAATGGGTCAAATTTTCCGGACGTTTTAGGTTTTGCCCAACAAATGTAGAAAATAGTATTGTAATGGACCGTATGTAAAATACTGTTAGAGTCTACACATAATTTTTTTAAAGGCTGTCCATATACCTCTATAGTACAAGTTTTGAATCAAAAATATTAGTCGAAAAATGAGTGGTCGCTTTCTTGTGATTTTACACAGTCTTCGCCTTATTACGCCACTTTTTTCCAAATAAAACTCTTTTGTCCCTGCACACACCGACGAAGTTGGGTAGAAATGTGGCAATGTGAGACAGAAAATTGTGTTTAAATACAAATAGGGTACCTGCACTACTATAGTAGAAAGCAACAAGCAAAGCTCAAATGAGACGCTAAATCATAGGGAAAGAAAACAGAAAAGCAAGGCCAAGCCAAGGAATGAATGCGAATGCCAGCAAGAAAAGTGGATGAATGATAAATACTTAATGGTTGGAGTTGGCAATCGATATTTTAAAAATCATGTTGTAAGAAAGTTATATTGAAACTTTCGAATATTATAACCGTAGTTGATTATATTCAAAAATCAATAGTCAGTATTGCAACTTGAAACTGTGTTTTATGCTCAACTATTGCAAATTAAATGTAAAGATGTCCACGTGTTCATACTAAAATTATGTTGGCCGTGTTTCTTAGACTCCTTATAATATTTGTGACATGACTTTGTGCATCTCCACTAAAGAATACTAGAGAAGGTGGAATACTATAGTAGCAAAATCAAACTGATTGATAATAAGAATACAAACTTGAAAAAAGCTTTACAGTTTTTACCCAACCTGTGTGAAAGAAAGAATATCACTGACGAGTGGGACTTGAAAGATTTATAAATTTCCCATTCAGCGGAAGCCACCGAACGGAATTAGCGGTCACCATTACTAGACAAGACTATAAAACATAAGCATGAGACCTTAAATGTAGCAACGAAACAACGAATGTTTCCAAAGCATGAGATGGTCGAGACAGGAAAATATTTATACGTGAAGTCAGCCATAACTTCATAGCACGAACTGCAGGAAAATGACAGCAGAATTAATTCTCACAAAAAAATCTTATTGAGAAAAATTGCTTCTTGACTTAAAGTCCATGAAATTTGTTTTACGAATTACTAGCCTACCGCCACAATTCAGCTTCACATTTTTCATATTACTTAGGTAATTCGATGTGCAATTAGTGTTGTATCTATCAAGTAAATTTTAATTCATATGAATTCATTATCCACATATAGGTATCGCATGAAATAATATATTCTCTAAATCATTACCAAGATTAATATCTCATTGTTAGTATTTTTGATACTAATAATATTTATTGAGATAAATGCATTTATGTGACAAATAACTTAAAAATAGAAACTTTTTAGATACTCTCTTTCATTGAGTAGGTAAATCATAGGCATAGTTATTTTATCCTGGCTATAGAGAAATATTTGATACATTATTATCTACACACATCCAAATGAGTAACAGATGGGAAATAATGAAATTATATTTTCTATACTTTGCATTATAATTTGAATGTCTTGAAAGTGCATCGTGGCAACACGTTTGCTCCAGGTCAAACAGATTGATCTTATAGAGACAATGTAAAATGAAGCTGAAGATACTATATACCTAAGAAACACTACCAAACAGACTTTAAGATAGTCAGTCATAGATGCAATATAAACAATACTAATAACTCGAAGAACGAACGGATACTGTCCATGTCTCTTTGATAATCCTGCAATGCAATGTATGCATATTCAGAAGAACAACCTGAAAGGGAAAGAGTCAGAAGAACCAGAGCTACATACAGATATAAAATTTATTATACTCCACATACACTTCTACTTTTCTCAGTCTCATCTGAGTCTTCTTTCTCTATATACGTTTACGTCGTCGGCTCCAAGTGAGAGAGATTGGTAGGAGTTGTGTTGCAGTTGTTGTAGTTAGTTGTAGAAAAGAGATATCCACAAAGATACCTACACTAACTCACACACATACACATACACGAAAGGTTACTTATATTTGGAGGTGCCCAGTATTCAAGTTCCATTACATTCCGTCTAAAGCATCCAATAAAAAAATAAAGTTGGTCAAGGCTAACATATTTATCCATTCTCTCCCAAATCTCGTCTTCTCATATGCATACCAGTTACATCACAGCGAACACATCATTACACGAAACAGGTAAATAGTGATATTACACGAGCAAAGAATAAAGGGAATAATAGCATCCTATAATATTATCATCTCTTTAGACTTTCCACATTTAAACAGTACCTACTCAGACGGTAGACATTATGACTTGTATGACTAATACATCGCGTTGTTGGAGAAACACTTGGAGACTGCGACTGAACTTCTTCTGGTAGCTATAGGGCCTTAGAACTTGTATTGCCTCGTGAGTGCATGTGCGATGTACATATACTCCAGAATGTTTTAGAATAGAATAAGATGACGAAGACAATGCAAGAATTTAAGTTTTAATGTTATCCATTAACTTGCCATCCAGTCCAATTCACTCTTACTCTTGTCTTGTGAGCTCAAGACTGGATTGAATGAAAAAATACCTTAAGCTATACTGGTCAATTTTACATCCCTTAGTCATTATAGGTATTATATGAAAGTATTTTACTTGTATTCAATATTACACGTAACCACTTCAATAGCAGAATTTTTTACCATCTTGTATGAAAACGTGTACAGCTTTCCCGTCGTGTCAATTACATACACGGCTGGCTGTGTCAAAACTGATATCATGCATGTAGTAGTTGTAAGTATTGTGTGTCTTGTACTACTGTCAGTGTCAGGACGGTGTACAACATACAACTTGTTACATACATATTAGTTATAGTTATTATGTACATCCTGGACCTTTCGGTATCGTATTTACTGAAACGAAAAGGAAAATATTACAAATTACATGTGTCTGCATGTGAAATGACAAATAAACATCATTGCATTGTAATGTAGCCATATGTATTCAGTTCGATATGCAAGAATGCTCTCAATTTCAACAATATAGTAGATTTGGTGTAAAATAAAAGTTTCCGTCCACAAAATATTTTCTCCAATTTCCACTTACCCTTGGCTGTAGCCTGTCAAGCATACAAATATATTAGGTAGATAGAGGCACGCATATAAATAAGCAAGGTCCACTGTTATATATATTGAATTGACGCCTACACTTATTGTTCAGTAAGATTTCACCTCTCCACTACGCAAAAAGGATTTTTTCTCAACATAGAATTAATTAATAAAACTGAATCTTAGGATGCATGTGCAACATATTGGGTGTGTAGTATTGATTTTACCTCTTTGAGAATATTATTATTGAAAATGATTGCATTGAAGTAGTATTATTTATATATTCATATATCTTTGCATATATTAACTTCACATTATGTTCTCTCGTTAAATTTCGATTGCCACTTCGATGTTCTCTGGCTCCCTTGAAGGTTCTTCTGTTTTTTGGATTTAACATTACTGTTCCCGTATTTACTTCCAGTCCCCCTTTAAGGTTCTCCCGATTTATTTATAATATCCCCATTAAGTTTCTCTTGATTTGTATAGAGTCCCCTTTTAAGTTTGTACATAGTTTTGTCCATTCACTCATTTAGGTCTTTTGACTTCACCTTTCAACTTTCTCCAATGATTTTTTTTTGTGTCTCCTACTGATGTTCACTCGATTAGATCATTCAGCTTCATTATGCAATTATTCCATGCATTCATCCTTTATAAAAATTCCTATACAATATAAATATTTAATTTTGAAATAGTACAATTTGAAATAGAATTCTACAAGTCAGTGTGTTTTGAGATATACTCTGTAGCTAACTCAATTTGTCATTGCTAATAATTTTAACAGTGATCGTACTTTTAAATAAAAATTTAATCCAGTCTAATATTTAATAATATAATAATATAATGAAGTGTAATGCAATCTATTAATGAAATAAAAGGTCATAAAAACCAAAATAGTGTAGGTAGGTTACTGTGGGTTAAATGTAATTAACATATTAACACAAGTTACATGCACAATGCACGTGCACACACATTGTGAAATGTAATAATTTCAGAGTATTCGCACCGATTTCGCAGTGAGGAGACGAACACAGTGCATGAGGTTTTTTATAAAATATATCACAATCACACAAGAGAATAGTACCGGAAGACTATGGCAAGCGGGCATTAATTAATATGGAGACCAATTTCGGTTAAACTATTTTTCATAAATATTTATTTTCATTAGTTATACCATTCTTTTTTACATTATAATGTTCAATTTAAAGTACCATTTTTCGTGGTTGGATTAAACGATTCCAACTTGCTCATATTACATCATAATTTATAGAAGACACAACAACCGAAGGAATATATTATGTGAGGGTTTTGTGCACGTTGTAAGCACTTCAGTTTCTACTTTACAGACTAAGTCCCAATTAAAAATGTACGTCGTTTTACACACTTTAAACAATTTGACTATTTTAGAGTTATTTCAACTTTTCCCTGATTTTGGGGCATTCGATGGGACATCTGGATTTGGTCTCAATCCAGTTGATAATAGTAAACCACAACACAATACAAGAGCCCCAAAAACCAATAGTCCAATCTCTGCACTGGTTTGATTTTGTCTCTGATCACGTACGTACTTTTTTGCTTCCCAATTTACTTTCGCAGATTCACGGCGAGAAAACGTATCAGCATAATGGGCTTTTGTCCTACAGAAAAAAAATACATTGAATGTTTAACGTTTTCGTCAGGAATGAATTGCATGTCAAACTCATAATTATAACGTAATTCCATCTACCAGAACTAATAAAATGCATCATAATTATTGTTTATGGTAATCTAATTATATGATACAGGATCAATCTTTACATTGCAATAAAATTGAAAATTGAATAAGCAAAAAACATTTATAAATTAACATAGAGGTAGTATCATTAAATCTTAAATATCTAGGTATTAACAAAATTAAATAAGGATTAATGGGAAAATGACGAATTGGTGACAAAATATATGTGAAATACCATTCATCGAAATTGTAGACAGTTGATCGTCCCGTCATAGGTACTCGTGACTTTGCACTTCTGGACTGTAAAAATGTGAAAAAAATTGATGTATAATTAATAAACTTTTAAGAGACGGAGACAAAAGTAATTGACAAAACAACACAATCTAAGAATACCTACTACTTTTCTTTAAAAAACTTCGAAAATGTATGTTAATTGCTCCATTTTTCATTTTTATTTGATATTATTTGCTAATATAAACCTGGTTGGGTTTTGGACACCCAAAAAGGGTTTATCCCATGTCATAAAATGGTTTTAACACCTTTCAAAAATGACATAAACTGACATTAACTATTAACTATAAATGTAAAACTAACATCAAGCAGTCCTACGGGACCTCACGAGGTAAGACTGGGACACAAACAATGGCATTAATAATTTTTTTAGCAAAACAAAACCAGAAACAAAACCAAAAGAATTATTTATAGGTCAATTGAGTATATAAAGCAAGAGATCCGATTATTGTTCAATTGTGTGTATATTAAGCAAGAAAATCAATTTTGTTTAATAGTGAACATTTAAAGCAAGATAATCGATTTTGGTTCAATTGTG